>PVHX01015240.1:34846-47634 GCA_004024805.1 Geosciurus inauris
AAAAAAAAAAAAAAAAAAAGCCATCACTAGTGAGCTTAATATTCATCACCATAAAGTAAAACATTTTAAAAATGCCAAGTGTTATTCCAAACTTGTCTAAAGGACAAGTGAAATATCTGAGTCAACTACTCAAATTGCTAGAGAACAGTTTTACCACAAAAAGCTATGCAGATGTTATAAACTGTTATAAACCACTTTCAAAAGCTCAGAGCATTGTATTAATCTTTGACATATTGCACAAATCTATTCTAATTAAGTCTAAAGAGTTTTAAGACATTTCATTTGAAAGCTATATCTACCAATTTATGTAACTGGTCACGAAGTGAACACACACACACACAAAAAACGCTTTAAATAAAGTTATAAAGAAGGACACAAAATTACTGCAATATTTATTTCTAAAAAGGGTCAATTCTAGCAGCTATAGAACCAACGTAATTTTCTTCCTTTCCTTTTTTTTGGTGCTAGGGATTTAACTCAGGATACTCAACCACTGAGCCACATCCCCAGCTGTATTTTGTGCTTTATTTAGAGACAGGGTCTCACTGAGTTGCTTAGGGCCTCAAGCCTTGCCAGTTGCTGAGAATAGCTTTGCACTTGCAATTCTCCTGTCTCAGCCTCTCAAAGTGCTGGGATTACAGGCATGTGCCACCGTTCTGGCAGAACCAAGGTAATTTTCTAGTTAAGTACTTGTGATAAATCCCTAATAGAGATTCTAATTCAAAAGGTCTGACACAGGGCCAGGGCCCATGCCCACAATACAATGAAAACAGATTCCTTAGCCTCTGTCCTTCCAGAACCAAGAGGGTATCCTATATCCATCTGAAGGACAAATCCAGATCATCCACTTAAAGCCAAAGGGAACTTATAAGACCTACACAAAAATTTCTACAAGACTGTTAGAAATTACTTTAATAATTAGGAAAAAAAATATTATTCCACACAGAAAGGTTGAAAACCCAGCTGAATTTGACAGATGCCTCGTTTGTCATAAGTTGTGTTCAACTTAAAGTACAAAAATCAATCCAGACATAAATTTGTGATTCTCTTTTATTCCAGCAAAGAGGCACCCATTCCGCCCCAAACCAATGAAAAGTATGCAGAAAAGTCAAGGTCAAAAGCCAGAACTTTACCCTGCTTGGTGTTAGATCTCTTCCTTCACAGGGAAATGTTAACTGAGAACTGAAGTATTTTTGTTTCAACACCTTAACTTTGTAAAGATCACAATAATTTAATAGTGGTATCACCATTTTTCAGGAACCTGCTCATTCCTACATGCTGATGTCAGCTAGCAACTTAATGCAGGGTTCTAAACTGGAAAATCCACCCCACTCACCTTAAGCTCTGGTGACGTGAAAAGGACAAGACAAACAATTCTATGCAATAACCCCTAAAATACATGTTTTACTTATACAAGGACTAGAAGGGTAGGCAAAGAGAAAATGGGCCTGGTTTACTATTAATCCACTAATACATTTGAGAAGATCTAAAACAAGCAAGTTTGCTTTAGTATACTTTCCATTTCATGTCCTAACACAGACATTACTGCAGCATGACAATTACCTGATTTATACACAAATTACAAATATCTGCCACAAAATTTTTGCGTATGACAAGACTTTTTGATTTACTTGTCATTCTAATCACTTGGAATTTCAGGATAAAATGTCTGACAACAAACCTCTTTATCAAGTCTAGACACAAACTAGAAATTGACCATCTCCACTCTTCCTTCATCTTCTAATAAACACTCAGAAGTGAGTATTTACTTTGTTCAGTTACACTAGGCACTTCAGATCTAAAAGAAACAACTACAAACCACAGCAACACCTCAAATGTTCACATCAGAGAAGAGCAGCAGAAAATCGATTACGACAGGCATAATGCTATAAAGAGTATAATCATAATCACATTATGGAAGGCATTATGAAACTACCACAGCTTCACTCACTTGATTTTGTCCCCCATCACCAAATGGAGCACATTTAAGATTCTGGGATCATTCTTAATGAAAAAATTCATCTGACACTGAAGATGTATTCGTTTTGTAATACATTGATCAATTTTCCCATTAACTTCTCATTCAGTACTCAGAGGGAGCAAAGACATTTCTAAAAAATATATTCCTTCTGCCAAAAACTCTAATATTATTTTTGATCCCCCCAAAAGTCCAACAAAGACGTTCATTATCTTACTTCATTTACACTTCAAAGCAAAAATATTACTAACCTAACCACCACATTCGCCTTCAGTGTGGTTTAGGACTTAAAAGCTGGCTTTAAACCAAAACTCTGCAACCCAAAGGGTAGAGAGGGTGGTAGTAAAATCTGACAAAACTACAACATAGTTAAAATTATTATTTTGTTCTGTTGACCTAAATATTTAACAAATATCCATGAACATTTATTAAGTACTTATGAGCCAGGCATTAGATGTAAAACTTGACAACAACAGTCTCCACGTTTTAGGGAGGTATCTAAAAGCATCTTTTCTGCAGCCAATTACTGATAACTTAGTTCTTCCTACATCCACAGAAGAAAACAACCAAACTGAATGATGAAGTGACCCTCTGGAAAATGGAGTAAAAGCAATATCAATAGTGTCACCGGATTCCAGCATCTGGTACACATTGTTCTACAAAATCAAGTTTTATACCTAGAAAATTGTATCAAGAACCCCCAAATTCTCATTATGCAGTCAACCAAAACATTTGACATATCAAAGTGAAAAAAGCCTGAAGTGTACTGTAATAGCACATAACAAGTAACTACCACAATGGTTTCTAAAGCTTTGTATTTTTCACCTACCAGATTTGAACATAAGAAAAGTTGAAATTATACATTACAATTCATAAACAATGTAACCAACATTTAATCCAACAGAAGAAAGTGACATAAAAATGCATTCCCTGTTTTGGTAAACTGCCAAATCATTCATACTAAGCAGATCGTGAACTGTTATATAAACATACCAAACATTTCATTTCCTTCAAAAATGTCCACAGGTTTATGTGAATCACCTGTAACAGTTCTTCCAAACTTTTTATTCTTACAAAAATGCATAAGCACAAAACTTTCCACCAAATCAAAAATCTCCAAAACTACCAATTTCAAAAGCAAATACAACCTGCATGTCCAGACTTGCAGGATTTTTTCCAACTGCAAATACTCTGAAGTACATGAACAACACTGTTTCATCACAAGGTCCCAGGCAATTCTTGTCGCTAAGAGTGCAGTTTGCAAAAATTACACCATTTCAAACCATGCAGGCCAGAAGCTCTAAAATAACTCCAGTCACAAATCTCTCCCTTCCACAAGCCTTCAGTTGCCACATTTTCCCCCGCAGCACGTTATATTGATTGGCATCATCCTAATCTTGATGTTACAAAATGGTTCCTGCCAAACGCCCCCATTTACATTAGGTCTTCTCTGGGGACCCAGGCGCTAAGTCGAGTTTTAAGGCCAGAAACCTCTCCAATCACAGCCTGCAATTCTCAATATACAATACCTAGCTGAATTAATGTTTAGCACTAAATAATCCTGAGTAGCCCACACTGCACTTCCTCAGATTTTTCACCATAAAGCACACATGGGAGAGAAAGTCTATGCAGTCAAACCCGCTGCACTAGGTCCAACCCCGACACTAACCTGTAGATCCCACCTATTTCACGTGGCGGCAAACTAGCGCCGCCAAGCTTCAGAGGAACTCAATTAAATGTCCATCGAAAGCACCCACCCTCCACAGCTTCCAGGACCTTCTCTTTTGTAGTGCCAGAAATTCCCCTCCCACAGGAGCAGTACAGGTACTGCTTACAGCATTAGTTTTCTATATAACCTAGAGTAAGCCCCTCCTTAGCGCTGGGCCTTGAAAGCACTTCACTATAAGCCCACCTTCAGGCGTGGAAGGCGTAGGGTGCTGAGACTTAACTTCCTGGACTCACAGGAGGGTGAGCTTCCTCCTCCCTGGTGTCCCGACTGTAGTGCCCTTTCGTTGGTAGGCCACAAAGGCCCTCACTACACCTCTGATACAAAGAATGTCCTCACTACGATCACCTCTCCACTTGGGCAGCGGTGTAGTTATAACCTCCGCTCCATTTGGAGCCAAAGGAAGTCTTCCCATGCGGGATAAAGGTGTATTTTCAATGCAGTCCCCGTTAGTTCACCGGCCTCCGAGGCACCCAGCTCTGGCTGCCTCAGACCACCGAGGGGTTCTCGCTATAGCTTCATCCCCACTTCGATACGCAGGCTCATCCTTTCTCGCGCCCTCCTCGCATCCGCGCAGGCCGCAGAGACGTTAAGTGGGACCCAGGACCCCCGCAGCCCAGCCCCGACCCTTTGTGTGGGGCGTTCGCTGCGGCGGGCTCAGAGGCCTCCGAAGGCCCCGCCCCGGGCCATCAAGGGGCGGCTCGAGCCCCGCACAGCCCCGCCCGTTTCGGGGCTGTGGGAGTCTTACCGGGGAGAACTTGCGCGGCACCAGAACCCAGACCCGAGTTACCCCCCGCGCGAGTGCCTCCGCCCCGCGGCCGACAGCCCCAGCCCGATCGGCTTCCCGGAGCCCACCGCAGCCACCACCTCCTACGCCGCTTCACAAAATGGCCGCCGGCCCGCTCACCGGCTCCGCGTTCCAGAAGGGGGCGGGACGAAGATGGTGACGTTACGGGGCAGGACTGCGCAGGCGTGCTGAGGTTCTCAGCCGAGCTCCCGGAAGTTCCCGGTGTTTGCGGTGAAAAGGACTTTCTTTTAAGTGTTTTGAAAGGTAGCTCGCAAGCCAGGCCTGAGGTAAGGAACCAGTTGGTTGCATGCGTTCCCCGCTGACCTCACTGAGAGACTTTGAGCAGATGCCTTCAATTCTTTCAGCGTCTGCGAAAGGAGGAAAATAGTGCTTACCTTGCAGGATTTTTTTGAGGATTAAAAGGATTACAAATAGTAGCTGGTTCTATTCATAATGTCCTGACAACAAAGCCAAACGCTGCTTCTTTTTTCCCGTGAAACAGTTTCAATACAGGAAGCCTTGTCCACCATAAACTGTCCACAACTGCATCTTGGTATTATTTTGTTATAGAAAAGACACTTTGGTACTAACCTGCTCCCCCCCCACTTGCTTGTATCCTGTACAATCTCCTTCCACCTCCACCCATCCACAGTATTAGATATCAAATCCAGGGCCTTGCACGTACGTGCTAGGCAAGTGCTCTACCACTGAGAAACATCTCCAACCCAATAAACTCTTAGAATGTGATTGTGATTGACAGTATTCCAAGTCAGAGTGTAGTCAATTGCCAACAAAATTGGGACCTAACCTCACAACTCCAACAAGCTTTTTTGGGGAGACTTGTGTGGTAAACTTGGAAGGATATGGAGAATAAGACCAAGGACATTTTCCCTAAACTGTTTTTCTTTTGGTACCTGGGATTGAACCCAGGGGTACTCTGCCACTGAGCCACATCCCCTGCCCTATTTTTGTGTTTTATTTAGAGATGGGGTCTCACAGAGTTGCTTAGCACCTCCTCATTGCTGAGGCTGGCTTTGAAATCATAATCCTCCAGTCTCAGCCTCCCAAAATGCTGGAATTACAGGCGGCCCACCACTTGCACACACACACACACCTCATAAGGTTTCGTCATTGAAATCCCAGGCCTCAGCCAGAGCAAAGAAACACAAAAGCCCCCCCCCCATTAGTCACCTGACCCCAATACAATAAGCCCCAGGAAATTCACAAATTCACATTCCTGTCCCACCCCAGGATTGCCCTCGTTTTTTGTTTTTTGTTTTTAACTGGGATTGAATTTGGGAACACTAGACTACTGAACCATATCCCCAGCCCTATTTTGTATTTTTTTTTTTAAATATTTTTTTTTTAGTTGTTGATAGACACAATGTCTTTATTTTTTTTATTGTTTTGTATGTGGTGCTGAGGATTGAACCCAGGGCCTCACGCATGCGAGGCAAGCGCTCTACTGCTGAGCTACAATCCCAGCCCCCTATTTTGTATTTTATTTAAAGACAGGGTCTCACTGAGTTTCTTAGTGCCTTGCTTTTTGCTGGTTTTTTTGAGGCTGGTTTTGAACTCACAATCCTGGCTCCTCAAGGAACTGCTCTCGTCCCACCCTAAACAAAGCCTATATAACCCAGACTCTTGCTTTAGCCTGCTGCCATTTTCTGTCCCCCAAAAGAGCCATGCCAGTGTTGACTCTGTGGCACTCCTTCCTCCACAGAAAATCTTAATTAAGCTTTCCAGAAATCTGCACCATAATTGACTTTGGAACTATCAGAAAAAGAGTCTCTATAAAAGAATTCAATATAGTTAAACTTCCTGTTTCCATTTTCTCTCTTACTTGACCATCCTCCTGAAAGAGATCAGCACTCCAGGTAGTGAATGTCCTATTACTAGTTTTTCACAAACATTCATGAACTATCTAGTATAGTAACAATATAATAATTTATAAAAGTGTATTTACAAATGCAAAGTGTGATGAGAAAGATTCTGTAACAGTTGCTCTGACCTTGAGCTTGAGCTTCACAGAGATGTTTACATTTCAGCCAGGCACTGTGGTGCAAACCTGTAATCCCAGCACTTAGGGAGGCTGAGACAAGAGAATGGCCAGTTCAAAGCCAGCCTCCGCAATGGTGAGGCCCTAAACAACTCAGTGAGACCCTGTCTCTACATAAAAAACACAAAATAGGACTGGGGATGTGGCTCAGTGGTCGAGTGCCCCTGGGTTCAATCTCCAGTGCCAAAAAAAAAAGAGATGTTTACATTTCAAAGAGAAAAGACAATAGCCTGGAGGTGGGGCATGCCTATAATCACAGAGGCTCAAGAGGCTGAGAAAGGAGAATCAAGATTTCAAAGGCAGCCTCAGCAATGGCAAGGAGCTAAGCAACTCAGTGAGCCATAGTCTCTACATAAAACACAAAATAGAGCAGGGTAAGGTGGCCCACACCTGTAATCACAGCATTTTGGGAGGCTGAGACTGGAGAAAGCCAGCCTCAGCACTAGCAAGGCCCTAAGCAACTCAGTGAGACCCTGTCTCTACATAAAACACAAAATAGGGCTGGGGATGTGACTCAGTGGTCAAGTACCCCAAATTCAATCCCTGGAATGAAAAAAAAAAAGATAAGATATTACTCGTAAGGGTTATGACCAAGCCGCACACAATACACCTCATGACCAGGAGATCTTTATTCATAGGAATCTGTGCAGGTGGATGCCCAGGAAGAGAAAAAGTGGAGAGCAGGTGTGGAGCATGGGTACCACATCATGGGCTATGAATTGGTTATTTCAGCCTGGTGTGGATTGGTGGTCTGTTGTGAAGTCCCTGAGATCACTTCTAGGAGTTGAAGGTTAACTCCGGCAGGAAGGGTTTAACTTGGGCGGGAAATTGCTGTAGGCCTTAGAGAAGGAAGGGCCAAAACTGGGCTTGGAGAGTGTAAGTGCAAAAAGATCACGTGAGCAGCAAACTATGCAAGTCATTTTAGGCTTTATTCGGGAGCAAGATTCATCTGTGGAGGTGGTAGGCCCATATTCCTGGTGGAAAATGAGCCCCTGAACAAAGAAAGGGACTGGATCTTTATAGGTTATTTTTAGGGAGGTGGTCTAGTGAAAAAAACCTGCCGGTTCTCCCGGGCCCTTAGGAATTTTAGGCTCGTTTTGATCAGTCAATGAGATAGTCAGGGAGTTGAGCCCTTGGGTCAAGGGTCCTGTGTTCTGGCAGAAGATTATCATCTCAGTGTGGTGATACACTCCTTTTCTGCTCCTCCCTTTCTGCGATTAGCATCATCGGGAAGGCATCTGTTGGGGAAGGTGGGGGAAAAAACCTTCCTTTTCTCAAACTACATTATTTTCGGCCCCCATACCCATTAGGGAGGGCTGTTTCTACCTTACATTCCTCCCTTTTTGGTTTTATAGTGATGGGAACAGGGATGAGGATGGCTCTTCTGGCTACTGCCTGCAGATTTGGGGCAACATCTGCTGAGCAAAGGGGGAGGGGGAAGAAGGTAGAGAACCTAGGCCCCAAAGGTTAGGATCTCCCGAGGGGAAAAGTCTTGGAAGGTGCCTTCTAGTCACAGCATCACCAGCTGGTAGGGCCAGTGTCCTGAATGCAGATGTAGAGGCAGGAGCCAAGAATCCTGGAGTAGAGCTTCAAGAAACAGTCCTAAGCGAGTCATCATCTTCCTTGAGAATCCAAAAGTCCCTGAGGAGAAGTTGATTAAATGTCTGATTAGAAACCTGCTAGATTTGAGATTGAATAAATTTGAACACACATACCAGGAGGAGGCCCATCAAGAAAAGTATACTTATAGGCCCCACTGTAGGAAGAAGCATCTGTATAAGGGAATTTTGGGAAAAACCCATGAGCCCCTTTCCCTTTGGTTTCATTAACATCTGATCAGTCAGATCATGAAGGAGTTTGACCTTCTCTTCTAAACCTGACTCATTAACATAGTAACAACATTCCTCGCATAGGAATACCCAAGTCCCTCCTTTCTCTGCCATCAGCAGATCAAGAGCCCTGTGGTTCTGCAGCACCACCTGAGCTAATGATGTCACCTGTCAGAGGGACCCCAGAGAGTGAGCGCTGGCATCTAATGCTGTTTGTAAGTTTGGTTTGTAAATCCTCTGCTGCCCAAAGTGTATGGCCCAGAGCTCCTCCAGCAATTAGGCCAGCCGCTGTAGAGGCTACAAGCAATATACCCTCCAGTACTGGAAGGAAGGTACCTCTGCACCTCTGGAAATGCAGAAGCAAGGACTGGAACTCCGTAGTGGTATACAGAGTTAGCTGGGGGACCATTGTGACGAGAATGCATGTGGAGGTTGTTAGGTCGGATCAGGGTCCAGGATGTCCAATTAGAGGGACCGTCAGGTCAGCTACAAAACGGAGCTGCCAGCCACATGCTAACGTCACCAGTAGACATGCCTCCTGTCAATCAGCAGTTCTTCCTGACCTATCCAGGAAAGACTCTGGCCTTCTCTTCCTGCCCCCAAGCCCTCCCCTTCCTGACCCGGCCTTTTGAAACTGTTTGTACACCTGGAGCGCTGGCACCACTCTCCTGGACACACTCTGATGGACGGGAGAGTTCAGCCCGAGAGCATGTATTTCCAATAAAGCCTTGCCGAGTGGCTTTAATTCATCTCCTTCTGGTCATCTAGTGTTCACAGAGGTCACATTTAAGGTAGATGTGGCCAGTGTGCCATTGCACCAGAGAAAGTGGCCTGGCTGGGTTTACTGCGGGGGAGGAATAAGTGGTAAGGTTCCCAGAACAGTTTCAAAGTGGCATTGTTCCCTGTGAGTAAACGCAGAGGGCAGTGAATTTTGAGAAATTGCCCTCTGGGGAGACCTCCCATAGTGGAACATTAAGCCTAACCATCAGGAGTGTACCTGTATTGGAAAAATAATAGTGGGAGATATTAAAAGGCACTGCCACTAAGAGGGATTTAGATAGGGATGTGCAGAGAAAACAGTCTTTGATATCATTCGGGCTGACAGTGTGATTTAGCAGGGAAAAAGTTTCAAGTAAGATTTGAATCCAGGTTTGAGGAGGTTGAGAGTTCGTACTTGTGGGTGAAAAGTCCTGAGCTAGTTGGACTACCACCCATTGTATTTCCTGAATTTTTTTTTTTGGTACTGGAGATTGAACTCCAGGGCCCTCGACTACTCAGCCACATCCCCAGCCCTATTTTTGGTGTTTTATGTAGAGACAGGGTCTCACTGAGTTGCTTAGCGCTTCGCTCTTGCTGAGGCTGGCTTTGAACTCCTGATTCTCCAGTCTCAGCCTCCCAAAGTGCAGGGATTAAGGCGTGGACCACCGCCTAGCTTCCTGATTGGTTTTAAAGACTTTGGCGGAACCTCTAAGGGGAATATATTCTCCAGAAATGCTCAGCTGACCTGATGGGTGAGAGGACCACCCATGTGAATAAAATTTCCCAATCACGGGCTGGGATTGTAGCTCAGTGGTAGAGTGCTTTCCTCGCATGCATGAGGCCCTGGGTTCGATCCTCAGCACCACATACAAAGCAATCAAATAAAGACATTGTGTCCATCTACAACTAAAAAAATTAAAAAAAAAAAATTTCCCAATCACCCAGTGGAAGCAGGAAGTAGGATCAAAACAAAGGAGGGGCAGCCGAGAGTGGACCCACCTCTCCTTGTCTCGAGGCAGCCTCCCACCATGTCCAACTTAGAGAAGCTCCTGTTCAGCCCGGAGTTTGCAGCCAAAGAACTGAGCAGGAGTGCCGAGAAATGCAATGAGGAGAAGGCTGAGAGGGCCAAAACCGAGAAGGCCCTTCAGAATGGCAACATGGAAGTGGCCTGGATCCACGCCCAGAACGCCATCCACCGAAGGAACCAGGCCAGAGAATTCCTGAGGATGAGCACACTCCTGGGTGCCGGGGCCGCCCGCGTGCAGACGGCTGTGACCATGGGCAAGGTGACCAAGTAGATGGCCCGCGTGGTCAAGTCAATGGACCGGATGCTCAAGACCATGAACCTGGGGAAGATATCGGGTTGATGGACAAGTTCGAGCACCAGATTGAGACGCTGGACATGCAGACGCAGCAGATGCTGGACATGATGAGCTGCACGACGATGCTGACTACTCCTCAGGACCAAGTGGATCTGCTGCTGGCGAAGCTGGCCGACGAGGCGGACCTCGACCTCAACATGGAGCTGACGCAGGGCCTGACCAACTCGTGGGGCATCAGCGTGGCCTTGGCCGAGCAGGACGAGCTGTCGCAGAGGCTGGCCCGCCTGCGCGACCAGGTGTGACAGGCCGGAGGCTACAGGGGAAGCCCGCGCCTCTGGTCTCCCGCCCTGCGCCCACAGCTCCCTGGCTCCTGACAGGGTTTACGGCCGCCTTTTACCAGAACCCCTTGGTGGGTGTACGTGGCTCCTGGGACCCTCGGCAAGCGCTCTGGTTCCCGTCTGTCCAGCTTCCAAGAAGGGTCCCATCGAGGGTCGTGCGTGTGTCGCGTGATTGGTGGCACACAGAATGACAGGTGGTCCGTGAGAATTAAAGGGGATGATGATTTGGGTGACGACTGTAAACACCTCGTTTGGCAGACAGTGCTCTTTCTGTATAGCCTTTTAATTTTGGTTTGTTTGTTTTTGGTTTTCGCCATCAAAACAAGACCACAATTGACTTTTTTCACAACTTACTCAAAAATTACCTTAGGGTTTTTTTTTAATATTTATTTTTTAGTTGTAGGTGGACAGAATATCTTTATATTTCATTTTTATGTGGTGCTGAGGATTGAACCCAGTGCCTCCCGCATGCTAGGCCAGCATGCTACCACTGCGCCATAACCCCAGCCCCTACCTTAGGTTTTATTTTTTTATTTTTATTTTTTAAATATATATATTTTTTTAGTTGTAGATGGACACATTGTCTTTATTTTATTGCTTTGTACATGGTGCTGAGGATGGAACCCAGGGCCTCACGCATGCGAGGCAAGTGCTCTACCGCTGAGCTACAATCCCAGCCCCTACCTTAGGTTTTAAAATAATACTCTTTGTTTGTTTGAATTTATGTTTGTTTACATATTATAAATTATCACGTGATAATGGAGTTTGTGTAACTGGAAAAAATGCCACAAAAGTTACTTTATTATCAGGAAAAAATAAATTTGTTCTTTTGTATTTTCTATTTACGTAGAGTTTTTAAAAGTACTTAGTGTAGCCGGGCGCATTGCCGCATGCCTGTAATCCCAGCACTTTGGGAGGCTGAGATAGGAGAATTGCGAATTCAAAGCCAGCCTCAGCAATGGCGAGGTGCTAAGCAACTCAGTGAGACGCTGTGTCTACATAAACCACAAAATAGGGCTGGGGATACGGCTCAGTGGACGAGTGCCCCAGAGTTCAATCTCCAGTACCAAAAAAAAGGAGCCGGGCGCGGTGGCTCACGCTTGTAATCCCAGCATTTAGGGAGGCTGAGACAAGAGAATCGCGAGTTCAAAGCCAGCCTCAGCAATGGCGAGGCGCTAAGCAACTCAGTGAGACCCTGTCTCTACATAAAACACAAAATAGGGCTGGGGATGTGGCTCAGGGGTCGAGTGCCCCTGAGTTCAATCCCTGGTACCAAAAAAAAAAAAAAAAAAGGACTTAGTGTAGTGTTGGGCAGTTTCTGGTTACTTCAGGATGTCTACATTTTAATCAGACTAATTCCTTAAAGCATGTTAATTAGCACGAGAGTCATTTTACACACCTAACGTTGCCAAGGAACTGTTGATTGGTCTGAGAAAACCCTGGGACTGTATGTTTATAGGTTTCATTTTTATTTTAACAATCAAAAATGAAATGAAATTAGTTCTGATTAAAAAAATAATTCTCCCAATCACTGGTTTTGTCCATCAGTGGTCCCAGGGGTCCAGGACTGTTAAAGAAAATCCCTGTGTCTGATGGTTATATTTAAAATTTCCCATGCCTACATGGTCATTGTAGACATCATGGATTCTGCAGGACCAATATGGGCATCCTGCATAAGTTTGGACCCACTGGTTTTTATAGAACTCCTTTGTCTGATCATATGTGAAACAAAAGTAGGGTCTGAGAGCTTGAGAAATGTGGGTGGAGTTGAGAGGGATGGTAACTGGGGATTGACATTCCTTTTGTGAGCAATCCGCAGCACCAACCATTGAGGTGATTTTTTTTTTTTTGGTACCAGGGATTGAACTCAGGGGCACTCAACCACTGAGCCACATCCCCAGCCCGATTTTGTGTTTTATGTAGAGACAGGGTCTCACTGAGTGACTTAGCGCCTCGCCGTTGCTGAGGCTGGCTTTGAACTCGCGATTCT
>PVHX01015241.1:0-47566 GCA_004024805.1 Geosciurus inauris
TAAATTTTATTTTTTCTATTTTAAGGTACAGTCTCAATAACTTGCTAAAGTTTGTGTCAAACTTGCTGCCTTCCCGCCTAGGTCTCCAAAGTCACAGGCATGTGCCACACTATGGACTTGCTCTAGTATTTTTCTTTGGATACTTTAGTTTTCTCTTTCTGTGGTTTTCTGGGCACATTGTATATTCTTTTGTGAGACTAGGGATATGAGAGTGCTTCCTGAACATTTTCTTTGAGCTGAAGAAGCTACAAACATTATGATTCAACTTTTAAATAGTAAATGTAAAATTGCTGTACTTTACAACATCATAAACAAACTTGAAAGTCTGAAACAAAATATTTTAAATTTTCAAAATATGTTAAAATCCATGGCTTAAAACCATGTAAAATGGAAGTTTTTCTACAGCTAGGAACTTTTCTTTTAGTATAATCTAAATTATCATATGCAAATCTCATAGCTCACTTAACAGAAGAGGAAATGGAAAAACAAGTATATTATTTCATAAGGTAGCTAGGATTTAATGTTCTGTGTATATGAAATGTGCCTGTGATTTAATATAAATTTAGAAACATTCTAAAAAATTAGTCAAAAGCCCAATCTTTAAAAAAGGCCTTCAAATAGTGACTATAGCATAACAATACAGTTCAGTGAAAATCTAGGGGATTATAACATTTTCTCACTTATCAAATTGACCCATATTTTAAAAGATGAAAAAAGATAGAATTTTGTAGTTTATCATTACATTGTTCTGTCCATAAAGTGACAAAATAAGTGGCATTTGAAAGACAGGATAAATCAATTTAAAGAGAACAAAAGATAACCTGTAAAAGGGTGGATAAATGGGAATAAACATTAGCAAGTCATGTATGTAACTAGACCATCAATATTCTCCAAGGAAGTTCTGGAGTTGTAATTGTAGAACAAAGCAATAGCAACAATTCTTTTTGAAAATAAAACAAAAATTTAAAACTAGGCAATGATACTGAGTTAGTAAAATTTCTAACAATAAATAAAATCAATGAAGCACAGAAAGCAAACATTTAGTACCTGATTAGAATTGAATAAAGCTAAGAATGAATAAAATATACTTTAAACATAACTACCAGAAAATATAAAAAGCAGTCACTATAATTTTTCAAGCTAAAAAGTTAGTGGAACTTTTGATATTCATATGTTTTGACACAATATTGAAATATCCATTAATATTTGATTTGCAAACAGACACTAAAAAAAATCCAGAAATCTGTTGAAGTGGGTCAAATTCATTTTCCTCCTATCCAGACTTTTATATGATATTTACTTTTACTTTACCAAGGTAATCATCTATTTCAATAAACTTGTTTGAAAGACATTGTTCTTCATAGAAAGATCATAAATCAACTCAAACTGTGTTGGTTTTAATAGATCTTTATTGTGCTTGAAACTGATATATTTTGACTATATTTCAACTGTTAATATTTTAAGATATTACTAAATTCTTTCAATTTTCCCTTCCTCTCAAATGGAAATTTTTCTTTCACATTGAATTACTTATTTCTTAAGCACTCTCTCTTCCACTATGTCCTTATATAATCCCTGTAGTACTTAGAAAGTTTAAATTAGATCATTGTTCCATAGCTGTCATTTTTAATCTCTTTTTAACTGTTTTTACCTCTATAGTAAATTTTTAGTAAAGTTATTTAAATTTTCCTTTACAACAGTAATCTCTTTATCTTCAGTATCCAGGAACATTGAGGCTATTTTAAGTATATTTCCCTCCCACCCACTTTAACCTCACCACTTACTAGGCAGTCTTCTTTTTATTGAGATAAAAATTTATGTTGAACTTTTATAATTCCTCCTCTTTTATTTATTCTATCTAGCAGAACACCATAGACCAATATTTTATCAATAATTAATTAATTAATTAATTTATAAATTTAATAATTTATTAATTTTTTACATTTTCAGTGGAAGCTGGGAAATAATTATTCTATATACACAAAACTTGCATTACCATTTTCTTTGATGTTCAGACTTCATTTTCATCTAGAGTGAGAATTTTTCTTTTTATAAAGAAATATGTCAAAGTTGAAATTAATATTATTATTTCATAATCATATTACATGTCTAGTTTCAAGTCTTGATATATAATATAATAAGCTGTTTTCCTGTTTTTTAGTTTTGGCATTTGTGCTAAGTTTTACTAAATTACTACTTCATATTAATACTAATTATCTCTATATAGTAAATTAAATTGAAATGTGACACTATCATCCAACATTACCTATAAAAACCTTTTAAAACACTTTTCATGCATACTATGCTTTAAAATTTTGTTTGTCAGTCACTTGAAATATACGTCTCAAGCAATATTTTATAGTATTTTCTAGCTTTTATCACTATAGGTCCAATCATATCTATGGAAATAAATATACCCTTCACACATTCATTTAATCACTAAATTATGAAAAATATTATCTGTTCATTTTCTTTTATGAAAATGTGGTTGAATCACCTTAAGAACCTCCTTTGATCAACTTTATTACTTTATTACTTTTCCTGCTATATTAGAGTGTAGAATAACAGTAATATCAATAGTAATACTAGTAGTAATTCTGTATGTCTAAAAGCTGCTATAATAATATTAATTTTAACATTTTGTATCTTAGAGTTTGATACCTTGATATTTTCATTATTTCACAGACATTTATGTTTTTCTGATTTACTAAATTTAAAGATTTTTTAATGTTTGCTACTTTCCTGTATTTCCACATTTTATTTGTTCACATCATCTTTCAAAGGAATGATGTGCATCTTTGAGTGCTGTGATTTTGTTATGACTTCACTGAAATATATACATACCCTAAGATCTTCCACATTGCAAATTATATTCTTCTGTCTCTACTCTGGAAGCTCAACTCAACTGGTTATATACTTGTTAATTTCCAACTACTTCCCCCATCAGTAAAAAGTATAGATGAGTAGAAGAAACCAGAAATTCTGCCTACTGCCTATTTTCAAATCATAGCAAATTTCTTAACCTTGTTACATCTCAGTATCACTAGCATTAAAAACCGACCTCACAGGTTGATGGTGGGGATGAGGTGAGGTAGTGTTACGTAAACTACTCAGACCCACATCTGGCTATAGCTGTACTGCACTGTAGAGTTTACTTTCTTAGCTGTTCTCCCTCATTGCTTGAGACATTTGCAGATAATCTGATTTCTGTTTGCATATCCACTTTGAATGTTCAGGATTCTACTTTATTCCTGAGATGCAATAATTTCAATTGCATATGTCAAGGTTGTATGTATTCCTCAAGGTTTACTTAACCCTTGTACTGTAAAATTCATGATTTAGATTTTTGCCTAGAAAATTTGACTTAGGAATTTTGCTTCCAATTCTTCTGCTTCCTTCTTTCATCAAATCTTCTATAAAAATGTACACATTCAGAGCTGGGGTTGTAGCTTAATTGTAGAGTGCTTGCCTAGCATGTGTGAGGCACTGGGTTTGATCCTCAGCACCACACAAAAATAAATAAAAAATAAAGGTCCATCAACAACTAAAAAATATTTTTAAAAACATACACATTCACTGAATTCCACATATTATTTCTTCTATTATTATCACTGTAAAATAACATTGTACTCAACCCTTGTATTGGAAGAAGATATTTCATGTTTATGGTATTTATATTACAAATTTATTTTTAACATGAACATGATATTTTTTTTTTAACTTAATGATGTGTCAGTTTTGGCTGTAACATCCCATAAACACTTCTCCTATAATATTTGCTTCAATCCTCCAGGTACATTTTTAATTATCTTTAAGATGGCAGTTTTACTAATTTTCAGAAATTAATGGAAATTAAAAGTATAGGCCCCAAAACATTTCTACTGTTGTTTTCAAATATATTTTAAACTGTTTTATAATTTCCCCATTTTTAATATTCATCCTTATAATCTGAATAAATTAAATTTAGGAATAAACTTTGACATAACCTTAAATTGAAATTTCTAGGCAGTGTCTTTACTTTCATGATACACCATAAAAATGCTACCTTCTATGGTTATACATGTTGAATATGGCAGTCATGGTCACAAAATAAAACCTAAGAATTTATGCAAACAAAAATTTCTTTCCTACAGTTAGTCTTTTCAACTATGAAGTGTCTTTTAAAAGGTATAAGCTCCTCAAAGTCTTAGATCATCATTAAATGCAGTGTTACCATGCAAGCTCAGCAATTATTGCCTCTCTTTTCAAACAATCTGTTTTCCCTATATGGATACAAGTGAGTCTGTTCTGAAGACCTCAAGCTTGAATCACAAACATCAGATCATTACAGATCTGTGCCTTCATAGTTTATTCTCATTTAGTCTTTCATTCCATCTCTGTGATTTACATATTACCTAACTGGCCAGGCATCTTCCAAGGATTCCCTATATAAACTAGTTATATGGAATTTTTCTTTGAATTTTGCAATTATTTCATGTATATTTTAAAATATATTAAAATAAAAATAAAAATAAAAATAAAAATCTATATTTGAAAATTAAAAATATGTCCATGAAAGAAATATTTGCACAAAATAGTGAGTACTTTTACCATTTATTTTACTCATCTTTTATAGTTTCAAAGTTTGATTTTATGTTTAATCGAGAAATCCATTTTTGATAATCTAACACCCTTCTTCAGATCATTATAGAATATGTTGCATTTAACTTCAGTTTTCAAATGACTTTTCAAGAAAATGATAAATATTGTATGAACCATGCTATCTGCCTAGCTTTAATTTGATTAATTTTTCTAGCTGTACTTGCCTTTCACACATTACATACTGTGTATTTGGAAAATTATTGTGTATGGGCTGCATTCCTGAGAAGTGCCTGCTGATAAGCACATTTAGAGTTAATTCAAATTTCAGTTTTATTTCTGTTAAAGAGTATGCTAGAGTATAATGAGAAACACAATGGTTAAGATAAGTTTGATAGCTTTAATGAAATCATTCTCTCTCCCAGTGACCTTGAGGGTGTCCTAAATTACTCTTCTTGATGGTGCATGTCAATAGGAATAAGAACAATAATTGTGCCTGATGGCCCATTTCTAGTGTAGCTTCAACAAGAATATCCCACAAGGTTTGAAGGTCTTTTTATTACTCTAAGTGAAATCAATAAACAAATTAATTCTTTTTCTTTGAATCTTCACTCACTTTCAGAAGTAGGTTGCGCAAGCTGAATAAAGATTTCCCCCTGAAAAGTGTGGACTAATAAAACAGCATTTGAAAATTTTCAAGCATAGTGCTTACTATATATAATATACGACATACATATCTTTTTCTTCTTAATAATTTCTCCTCTCATCTCCCTCCTCAAAAATGGGCTAAGAGAGTTTAGTGACTTTTATTTTTGTTATATCCCTGAAAAAGAAGTGCACAGTTATCCACAAAATGACTAATACAAAATCCACTGTGGACTGTCAGTAATCATAATTAGATTTGTATCCTCTATGGAATCTGTAGTGAATATTGCTGGAATTGGATTAAAACATAGAAATAAAGAAAACAGATAGTAGATTTTCAATAAGAAATCTGCTTATCTTCTTGTTACATTTTATAGCTGCTTTATACAAATTTTAAAAAAGTAATGAATTGCTCTATTGTTAATGAATGATCCTTCTGTGTGGGGACTGACAAATAACAGAAGGCTCGGTCAAAAGCACTGAGTGAGGAAAATTTAATAAGGGATCACTGTAAAAATATGTGGAAAGAGTAAGGGGAACCACTAGCATGAGATCATGGAGGACCCCAGGGCAATCACAGCTGGTTAGCCTTACCACTACTATGTCGAAGTTGGCAAGAGTAGAGGGGTTTCTAGGAGGAGATGAAGAGCAGTTTGGAGAAGAGGCCTCTCAGGAATTGGGAACTTTGACAGAAAAGACAGCCATTCTCCAGGGACAAAACAAGAAAGGACTCCAGAAAACAAAAACTCACACACACACACACACACACACACACACACACACACACACAGTTTCACTTCTGGAGTTTTTGCTGATAGTATTCTGCACTGGCTGTCCTCAACAGAAAGTTTGAAGGCATGAAAACCCATTGGTACAGTGATTCTTGGTCTGACTTCTAGAGCAGAAAGCAGCATGAAGAGGAGTGGATCTGAAGATGCAAATAGCAAACAATCAGTGTGAGCCGTTTTGAATTTGATTTTTATTGTAAAGTAGTTTCTTTTCTCTGAAGAATTTGGAAGGTAGCACTCCTTAAGAGTTCAAATGCTGCCATTAAACTTAAGTGTTTAAACACAGAATTAAAAATATGATTAGATGAGCACCATACATATGTTTTGGGAAAACAGAATAAATGAATAAACAAATAGATAAATTTAGCTTTTGAGAAAGCATTTGGAGAAAAGGAAATGTTAAGTATAAAGTGTAGAACAATTGGTAAATTAAAGGTAAAAATGATTATGAATCATGTACAAAGTTATAATTTATTTCCAAAGTTATGATTATTATTTAGGTGTATGTGATTATGTACAGTTCCAAAAGCATTTTTGTTATTGAAAATAATTTTATAATTTAGGAGACTCTTAAGACCAGGGTAGGTTTAAATCTTTTGTATATTTTCTATTGTCTTATACAACCAATGAGATATGATTCATTTTTTTAAAAAATCTTTTGATTTAAATCAAAGATGTAATTTGATTTAAATTAAGATGTAAATGAGATGCTAAGCTTAATTAATTTTATCTATTAGATGAAGGATAGTTTATTTGTATTTGTATTTTTATTTTGATATAATGTTTTTGTTGTGAATTTTACAGTTTATATATATTGTCTATATACCCCATGAGAAGATTTTTATGGTGACTCATTAATATCAGCCTTTACCATGAGACTAACTGTGGACAAAAAAAACGAACAACGATTTGCATCACTTCTGAGTAGAAGCTTAAGAAATTCATATGCTTGTGCAGTTTTGTCTCAAGCTCTCCCTCCATCACAGAGATAAGAATACATGTAGCCACTATGTTACGCCAATGAGAAATGAACAGTGTGGAGGTAAGTTACCAAGATCTAGGGTTTGTTGGTTATGATAGCATAAGTGAGTGAAAGTTGAGTAATTGAACTCACATATCTTAAATAACTTTTAAACTTTGTTTGACCATGAATCACTCAGACAGTAAAGAATAATACTGAAGTATTCATGAAGACTGAAATTTATAAATTATTATCATGTGAGGACAAAAATGACTAGTTAACATAAAGAAAGAAAATAAAGTCATGATGGAGAAAACATCTACTAAGACCATTCAAAAAATATTTCATAGATGCATAGACATACTATATTAAATAAACAATGTTAAATTATACATGTATGTATAATATTGCTTGCATTTAATATATACACATTATTTAATGTAATATATACACAATATGTATGATTTGTATGCAAATCATGTTTTTTAATTATTTGAGCCAATATTTTTGTACCAGAGATTAAACTGAGGACTACTTAACCACTGAGGCACATTTCTCGCCCTTTTTAGTTTTTATTCTGGGACAGGGCCTCACTAAGTTATTTAGGGCCTAACGAAGATTCTGAGGCTGGCTTTGAACTTGTAATCCTCCAGCCTCAGCCACCAGAGTTGCTTGGATTAAAAGTGTTTACCACCATACAAGTCCATTTTAAGACAATTTTTAATGTAAAATTCAAATAAACTGAACTTAATGGATGCCTAGATCACAAAGAAAAACAACATTTCAAAATGTGTTGCTGGTGAGCTTAAATAGGTAAGACAACAGTTATATAGAAAGCAATGTGCTAAAAACATGAAAATTTAAAATTAGGTATTTTCACATAGTTACAGGCAAATAATTTATGCAAACGAGTGAAATTCTAACAGTATTAGAAACTTTAAGATTCTCAGAGGAGTAATGTGTGCACAACTAAAGAAAGAACTTTCTAATCAAACAAGATGTTAAAATAATCGTAGCTCTAAAGCAATAGATATTTGGATATTGTCATTGATATTTAAGCAAACACATATAATTTTCAAATCATTTTTTGAAAAATTTAGAGTGGCTAAAAGGTCATCTGAAATTTGAACAGAGATCTGAATGAAATAATGTTTCTTTTCTATTTTATGTAGGGAAAGTATTTCAGAAAAATGCAGAATTAAATACAAAGATCACAAGGCAGAATGAATTATTAGCATTATATAAGTAAGACAAAATTTGTTTGACTAGGATGAAATAATGAGTGAAAGGATAATTCTATGCTGGTACTATTATTTCTATGTCAGCTCTAGTATTCAGAATAGTGTTTAGTGTTGGCTATAGATTAGTCTATTATTTGATTCATTATCTGTATCAAAATTCTCCCTGTCTGAAAGAAGATACTCTTTGTAGACCTTGACCACACTTGTATCAGAACCTTTATTGATTATTCCTCTATCATAGGCATTACCTCACCTTACCATAATCACTGGGTGAAAGCATTTATTGACATAAATAACTGATAATTTAAAATAATGTAAATAACAAATTGCTTCTCATAATCATGTCTTCCATTGACAGTGTACAATGAAAATTTTACTAAAATGTACTAGTATTTTCAGAAAAATCAATGAAAAATTTGCCCTGTATTTAACATTCACCTCTATTCTTTTGCCATGAATTAATTTTACAAGAGAGCTGAGGAACAAGGACCTTGGTTGAATTCACGTAACAGGAATCTAAATCTGATAGAGTGGCCTTTTCTCCTGTGTACAGATGTTGCTTAGTGAGCTATGTAGCAGCTGGTTTCATGGGAGTGGCTGGAAAAAGAAAGTTCCTGAACTGATGAGCTTTTCCCTTGAGGAATCACTTTAAATGGTAGCTGCTTTTGGCTATTAAAACAATATATTTTCTTTCCCCCAGGTTCCTTAACTATTCTCCTGTTATTCCTTTTCCCAATTTCATATTTCTAAGTGATCTCTACTCACAGGGATTATTTTGGTTGGTTACTCTATCTGCTGGGCCCTTTGTCTCATGACAATGAAACACCTGAATATATGCAAGAAAAAATAATTCCTTCTCTTGTCCTGAAATTTACTTCTCCTAGTCTCAAAGATACTAGTGAAGGCAGATTTTTAAATTCTCCCCCTTAGCTTTTTTCTTTCATTTTATTTCCCTTTCTATTAAGTACACTTGATTGTTTCATTTCACTCAGAGAAACAAACTGTAGGCAAGTGATAGGTCATTAAATGATCATATGCTGCCATTTAAAAAATATAAGACATTATTTTTTTAAGTTTTTTAAAATTTAAAAATTTTTTTTAAAGTTTTGGCACAAGGTATTTTTAAATTTATCTTTCCTGTTCATGTATTACTTTAATAGTCCATCAAATGTGTATTCAGTGCCTGCTGCACGTCCAACACAGTCCAAATGCTGTGATTAGAAACACTAAGATGTGGTTCATAGCATTTTATAAGGATAGAAAGAGCATGGGAAGGTGTGTCAGTGAATAGTTTACATGCCAAGCAGTAACCATGAAAAGATAAGCAAATGTTTTTAGGAGAGCAGCTCAACATAAAAGCAGAATACATTTCTCAGAAATTTACACTTCAGCTAGAGCTTAAAAGACTAATGGGACATTAAAACTGATGGTAGCAGATAATCATTTTAAGTATTCAACAGCATCAATGTGTTAGTAACAGTGAATTTTGTGGCTACAAGGTGAGATTTGAGGCTGAACTTAATATAAATAAATAGATAAAAAAGGTAAGCTTTGAACTTCTAGATTATGAAAAGTTTAAGATGAAATATTGTGTTTGTATTTACAAAGCATCTAATAATTCAATATGTAAAGATTTGAAAGACATCCAAAGGTTTTGACATGAGGGTTATGTGGATATTTGTATAAGGAAATCATAATTGTTTGAAAGAAGGAATTCTGAACCAAATTAAAGACCTTTATCTTGCACTTAAACTCTGCATTGCAACCTTGTCATGCTTAAAATGAGGACATTGGACAAATCATTATCTTTTGACTCAAACATTCTACTGTTTATGTTTGGCTTTTAAAGGACTCTGAACTTCCCTTTTCTTACTTATAGTCAGACACAGTTATATTAGTTTGTTAAAAAAGACTAAACTCTAAGATCATGGGAGTTCTGGAAAAAAAGTTATAGTTTCATACCTCCAGTTGGCCACTTACCATTATGTACTTGGACAAATGAGCAAAAGTCTTGAAAATTGAGTCTTTAGTTTGGGAGTGGGGTTAGGGAATAAAAGACTGAGTCACAGTCTTTTATTTGCAAACTTCCTAAGTGTAGATACTTCCTCCATGGTTGAGGTACCACCAGCTGTCTAAATTCTTAAAATATTTTACAATCAGCTCTTGTCCTCCACTGGTGCCAATTAAACCTAATTTAACATTTTACAAGTTACAATTTCCTTATTTATATAGCACGATAAAATATTTATACTTATATAGTTGTTATGAAGGGTGAGATATATTACATATTTGCTCATAGTAAATTTCCAGTAAAAAGTAATTGGTACTTATAATTATGATTTTCCAGATTGTATACATTTATGAAATCTCTTAGATACTTATGGATTTTACTTTCTTAAAATAGGTCTTATTTTGCTGTTTCTCCATTATATATCTTCTTAAGAGTTAAAACTAAATGACTAACCATTTGGGATTTTCAATCTAAGGAGGAACAGTTTTTTCAAATCTATGCTAGCTGTAAGATTGTATCCTACTTAGGCATACATTTTTTTTTCTTTATATTACTTGTTGAATAATTTTTGGCTTATTTTTTGAAAAAAAACCCAGTTCTTTAGATTGTGAAAGTGAGATTGTAAAAATTTCATAGCAATTCAGTTAAACTTTAGAAAACATTATCTCATTTTAGTTATTAAGTCATACAAAGGTTTATTAGAGTCCAAAAAATGACTCTATTACACAACAGAATTCAATATGCTAGTTAAACATTGCTGGTCATTATTATATACTTTTTGAAGCAAATTTCTTTTTTTTTCAAGTTGTTATGTGCCTAACAGATCTCTAGCTGCCAATTTGATATTTCCACAAATAATGAAACACTTGGCAGAGTTCATGAAGGCTATCATAAAACTATAATACCTGTGGCTTTAATAAAGCTAATTTAGTAAAACAAAAGACCATCGTTGGTCCATTTTTTTTTTAATGTTCTACAACTATAAGATACTTTGTTCAGATTTTTAGTATACTCCTTCAAGATACTTTCTGGGTTATTTTTTTTACTCATTCATACAATTCATGTAAGTATTCCTCTATTAAACATAATTTTTGCAAAAGATGTGAAAATATTATGATAGCACACAGTGAAATCAGCTGTTTTAGAATAATTTCCAGTCACATTTTCATTTGAGAAATTATGTCTTGTAAGGAGTATGTGTGTGTGCATATTAATTAAATTTTACTTCTCTTCTGAAATGTATGAGAAAGAAAGCTTGGCCAAATAATGATGATTTTGAATGACAAAGCATTACGAAAGAGAGTATATATATAGATATAAACTGAAGGTTAAGAACAAGTAGGCTTTTCCTACAATATTTTAAATATAGGTGATCTTCTCTGTGATACTTATCTTTTAAAGTTTTGACTACTCATCTATTTATCTATCTTCTGACTATCTATGATCTCTCTGTTGACAAGGCTGTCTTTGTAAAAGAAATATCAGAACAGTATATCTTGAAAAGAAGTTGTTGTTTAAAACTAAGACTAATTATAGTTAGTTCTACATTCCTGGGTTGTGGCTTTCTTCATAGGATTGGGGCAATGAACTCTATGAATAAAACCAAAGTGTCAGGGTAAAACCAGAGTAAAACTCCTTCTTTCTAATATTCCAACTGCCACATCCTGGACTTTCACAGGGTTACAAGTACCATTGATCTCATTCCTTTTTCACTCCCTCCAAGCGCTTTCATGCTCTTATTTTTGTCCTCTAGGCTGCATTTTGCAGTGAACCAACATAATTACAACATAATTAACTCTCAAGAATTTGAACACTTTCATGTTTTTGTACACCTTTCAAATTTTTCTCTGATTCTGCCCTTTACATGTCGTATCAAATTGTTCCTCTCTGCTTGCTAATCAGCAGCTACTGTTTATCATCATCTGATTACAAACACACTGTGTTTTTTCTGCACTAAAAGCTAGAAAAAACTTAAGTGCATTTATCTTTTCAGTTTCTGATCTACAAATTTCTTTTCCTTTATACAAACTGCTCTTGGAATAATTGTTTATGCACACTGCCTTCTTTTCTTTTCCCCCTGTTCTCTATTTACTGAACCCTCATCATGTTTCAACCATATAAATCCACTAAAACATTTTAGATTGGCTGCCAACATTAATTAAACAAATTTCTCAAAACAAAATTCTCACCTGTTTTGACATAGAAACAGAATTTGACACAGTTCATCCTTTTCATAGTCATGAAATACTACTCATCAAAGATGGCTGGGTCATGCTACTGCCTGGGATAATCAAATATCTAAGTTGCTAGTTGGTACCTAAATTGTAAGATATTGTCTTCAACCAACAATTAACCTATGAATTCAGTAGAAATCTAAGCAATATCCTAGTTTCTCTTATTTTATACTTATGCTTTTAATTTTGAAACTAATTTTAAGTTTACACAAAAGTTTTAATCTCAATTCTTTCACATTAAAAACATACATAATTATATGAGAGTTGCCCAAACCAAGAAGCTATCATTAGAAATATTTTCCAGTAATAAATATGGTTGATAAGATCTAACAGTGGATGCTAAAATGAGTGGCTAAAGGATTGAGGAAAAAAAGAGATAATACTATCTTAAAGTATTTCCCCAAAGAAATTATCAATTATAAAGAGAAAGATAGTAAATTTGCAGTGCAGTAATCTGGCAGAAAGCAAATTAACCAAATGATCAAGGTAAACATCACTAGTAATAAGACAGTATTGTAACACTTATGATAGTGCACTAAGAACACAACATCATCTCTGTGATATTCTTGTTAAAAATGCAGACCCTAATTACAATTATGAGAAAACACTGGATAAATACAATTCAGGCACTTTTGACAAACACTGAACTGTACCCTTTTGAAAAGTGTCATGACATGAAAAATAAGCAGAGAGAGTAAATTTTTGAGAGATTCTATAAATTTACCTTAAAATTTAAAGAAACTATATAAGGTCCAATATTAGCCAAGTTGATCTTCAGAAATTGAATAAAGAGGAATTACACTCTACTAGATTTTAATATAGAGAGCAAATTATTGTATTACAAATAGGAAAATAAAATAAGGAAACAATTCAATTATGCAAAAATACAGTTAAAAGTGAGATCTTTGAAAATGTATGACCCCGATCTATAATAAAACACAAAACAAAAGGAATAGAATGTTTGATTTAGTGATGATATGTAATAAGTGACATGCCATCAGGAGAAAAGTAAATTTAGATTCTTCTATAGAATACCATACATAGCTGTACTCTGGATTGGTTAAATAAATATGAACAAGGATATTATAAAACCAATAGAAGAAAATGTGGAAAAATATTTTTGTACAAATCTAGAATCAGTATCTTCTTGTTTACTAGCCATCTCCCTTTGGGTTTCTTAGAAGTATAGCAAACTTAGCATGTTAACAAAATAGTAGGTAAGGCCTAGCCCTTACAAAGTGTAAAAATAAACCCACTTCTCTAGCAGTCTTCTAGTTTTCAGAAATTTGTATTTGCATGCTTCCGGTTGCTGAGAGCACAATCCTTGAATTTTTATAGATTCTTTCCTTTTTTGAAAACTTATCCCACTGGTAGACAATACTATTGTCTATCTAAAATACATATGGAGATTTTGAGGATCTCTTATCACTTATTATACCACCTAATTGCAGCCACTTTTATTCCTTGCCTAAATTTCTGTGGGAGACCCCTAGTTGGTTACCCTGCTTCTATTCTTGATCAGTATCGAGAGGATTTTTTTAAAAAATTTTAAATTTTTGTGATTTTTTTCTAAGCACTCTAATGTTACCAATGATCTCAGAACAAAAGTGAAATTTGATGCAATTACATTGAACTAATGTGAACTAAAATTTCTAACTTTGCAGCAAGGCCAGCTACTTAATTTTAGGGCACAGTGCAAAATGAAAATATGAGACCCCTTCTTTTAAAATCAGGACAAACATTTGAAAAATACTTAACTATGAAGCTTTATCTTTCTTTCTCAGCCTTTCTCTCAATTTGTCATGTTTTTTATTTGTTAATTAGTGTCATTCTGTGTTATAATTAAAATGTTAAATTATTGCATACATTTTATTGTCCATCTTTATATTGTGCAATGACAGTTTTAATTTAAATATAAAGGTATTAAATTATATACAGAAACACTGAAATAATGCAATTGACATGTTTTGCTGTTAATTAATGTCACTCTAAGTAATAATTTAAAACTTTAATTATTGCATAAATTTGGCTGTCCATCTTAATATTGTGCAATAGCACTTTTAATTCAAATCTGAAAGTATTAAATCATGTTCAGAAACACTGAAATAACATAATTCATATTTTATAGCTTGTACACAGATATGTATTTTCATTCTTAATTGAAGAATATAAACACGAAAGAAAACTAACTGAACTGTTGATATCACTTCTTGATTTTCTTTCATTGTACCACTCTTTACCTTCAAGTTATTGAGTAAGGAAAGACTAAAAGCAAAAGGAACTATTGATTGTTTTATTTTTCCTTACCTTTCTATATCATTGTTTTCAGACCTTTGTATCCAGGAAGTATTGTGAATGTTATATATGTACATGGTGCAAATAAATGTGGATGTACTTATGAATCATGTACATTTCCTCTGCTCACATGCATTTTTCATTTTCCCATCTGACTTCATTTATAAAACACAAGTTTAACAATAAGGTTAAAATTTTTCATATGGCAAAAGTAGAACATTAAAGCAAGTATGAGACCTTTCTGAGCATAGGGTTCAGGCAACTGAAGAGGTTACATGCCCACAGAGCCCTCCTTACTCATCCTATTTTCCTCTTCCTTGCAAATACTTTCTTCCAACTACTTGAATTTCTCACTAATTCCTGAATATGGCAAGTTTATTACTATTGAGGGCCTGTGAATCAGTCTGTGCTATGACCTTCTCAGCAAGAGTTTTTCTGACTGTCATGCTTAAAATTGCATTTTCCTTATCCCCAGAATTTCCCATCTCATAATTCTCTTTATTTTTCTCTTGTAAAGAATCCTATCAGCTGGGCGTCGTGGCTCAAGCCTGTAATCCCAGCACTTTGGGAAGCTGAGACAGGAGAATCACGAGTTCAAAACCAGCCTCAGCAATGGCGAGGCGCTAAGCAACTCAGTGAGACCCTGTCTCTATATAAAACCCAAAATAGGGCTGGGAATGTGGCTCAGTGATGGAGTACCCCTGAGTTCAATCTTCGGTGCCAAAAAAAAAAAAAAAAAAGAGTCCTATCACCATCCAGCATACAATGGTATAAACAGCCGTAAGCTCCCTGTACTCTGAATCCCCACAGTCATCACTGAGGATGGTGCTCCCACCTTTTCACAGCCTCCATGTCTTGTCTCAGGCAATAGTCCAGGGATGACAACCTCTGTTTCCTAGGAGCACTCTGCAATGCCAAGGATCCCTCACAATGAATAATCTCCTATCACTTATTGATAGGGTGATGCTGTGTTCACATAGGTTGGTCTCTTGCCCTGCCAAGTAAGAGACAGAATGCAACTACTCTTTTTGCTCTTTCCATTGACTTGTCACCTAACCTTCATAGGGAAGCCTGGTGTGCCATCAGCTGTAAGAGATTCAATTCTAGAAATGAAAATCATAGCTTAAATATTTTATGTGAAGCATGGTTAGAAGATGTGTCATTCTACATCAGTAGTAAGAAAAGATAGTATTTCAACACGAGTAGAAAACAATTTTTTTTACATTTTCTTATGTTTACTGTAATCTTTTTTGGTACTGAAGATTGAACTCAGGGGCACTTGACCACTGAGCCACATCCCAGCCCTATTTTGTGTTTTATATAGAGACAGTGTCTCACTGAGTTGCTTAGTGCCTCACCATTGATGAGGCTGGCTTTGAATTCATGATTCTCCTGTCTCAGCCTCCCTAAATGCTGGGATTACAGGCTTGCACCACCGCACCCGGTTTACTGTAATTTTTAATGAGTAGTAATAACCTTTGAGAGGGTCCTTGAAAGTCAGCATTTATAGGTAGAATAGTATCATCATAATTATGTAGCTGCCACTAAATTGATGGGATTAGGGAACTACAAAGGGAAATGTTTCTACCTTGTTTCAATATAAATAAATGCTAAAGAGTCATGGCATTGTGCATAGAAATAGTATTGTTCTCTTTCTGTTATAATGGGAGATATAAAGTTAATCTGGAAGGGCACATTTTACAATAAGAACATGAAGAAATATTTACCATATACAAATAAGAAAGAAAAAAGCTGCCTGCACGATATGGATATTTTCCATGTGCACTGGGCTTGTGGATGATAAGAATTATATACCTCTTGTTTTCCCATTGTTCTGTATCTACAGTCTATATTTGCAAATAAATCATTATAACTCAGAGGGAACTGTGAATTTTGTGATATTCTTTTAATTAAATTGCTTATATAAATAGGGGTCCCACTAAACTAATTAAATATGCTTACATACACACACAGTAAGAGAGATGCTACCTTTGGGACTTTATAGGTTTTATGGAGAGAAGGCAATGGATTTTCCACATAAAGTAGATTAAAGTTCATTATAGCTATGTCTCAAAGGAGAGCAGGCTCCAGAGGGCATAAAGGATATATTATCATAGGTTTTGGGGAATAAAGGAAAGGAGAAACCTAACTGTAGGATTCCATTCACTCTATGTGTAACTTCTGTGACAAAATTTAAGTTCTTATCACTTCAAATTAAATGACTTATTTAATTTTCTCAGATTAATAGTAAAATCCTGTGTGGAAGATTAAATTCTATTTCTTTGACTCTTCCTTGAAGTAGCTGTTTGCTTCTATTCCATCAACCACATTCTGGAAATGTATGTCAGCTATTCTTCCTTAAACTGTTACAGAGAAGAGTTAACTAATATTTTTTGACTTGTGAGTCTTCTTTAAGTCACAAGATAATTAACAAACAATCAGTTCTGTATCATATGTAATTTTTTTCAAAATGTGGTTACTGCAAGTTGTTACTGAAAGAAAAGTGAACACAGTTTGGTTTAAATATCCATAAGAGGGTGGAAAGTCAATATCTAAAAAAGGAACCTATTAAAAACACATATAAAGGAAAATTGCAGTCAAGCAGCTACACCATCTGGGTCATATGAAAATGAGAAGTAGTGATGAGTGTCTGCATGCTGATGGTGCTGCAGACCTAATCAACTCACTGTCTCTCCAAGCAGCCATGTGTACAGATTAATGAAGAGAGGTGACAGAATAAAACTTCCCGCTGACTTACTGTGGATAAGCTATTTTGCTCCATCATTGCCTCAGCTTTGCTTACAGGAGAGGAGATTCATTCTAGCATGTGCTTTTCTACTAATCGGTCTGACTAAATGAACCAAATCTCTTGGTGAAAGGTGCCAGCAACATCTGGTAGCTCTAAATCAGAATCAGTGTGGATAAACACATCCACGTTGCCCCGTACTCTGCAATGATCACAGATCAGCATGCTGCGGGGCTGACCCGTCACAATGTGACCCTGTGCTACTATTTGATCAGACCGAAGGCACATTTCTCATGGCTTTTGATACTGATTTCTTATTTCCTATTTTCAGGTCGATTTCTAAAGTCAATAGAATCAGTTCTTATTGTGTGCCTCTCAGTGGGTTGATTTAGTAGCCTTAATTGCTAGTTATCTTAAACCTAGCCTAAGAAATTTAACAGTCCTCTCTTACACATAAGATATAATAAAAAACATTAAGTGGACTTAAGTGCTTGTGCATTTTTAATGTTTAGTATTTAATATATTAAACATACTTAAATACATATTTAGAATGCTTAGTGGAAAATTTCTTACCTGCAAACTTTTGCATTTATTTGAAAATTAATGGAAATTTTAATTATCCTTGAAGTTCAAAATCAAGTAAACATTTAAATGCTCAGGCATATGGAAATTGAAAGCCTAGCTTCTTGGTTAACTTCATCTCTTTATTGCTTAGGAGCAATTATAAATTTTGATAAAGAGCATGTTTTTCATATAAGTGTATACATTTTAGAAGTTGAAAAAGACAGTAATTTATTGGGAATCAATAATATTTTAAAAAATGTTCTGGTGCTGTAAGCTATGTGTTCAATGAGGCAGAGTCTTACTAACTTTGCATTCAATATAGTCTAGCTCCAGTTCATCCCTCTTACAATATTTTATACTACTTATTCAGATTACTGTCCAATTCTGCTCCTCATTAATTCTTGAATATACTAAGGAACCTTTGTTCAAATTACAAAAAGACACATGAATTACAAAATGTCATACTTTCCTTCAGGCTAACTTGTATCAGTGCCGGGACATATTTTCTGGCAAATTAAGCCAAGCAAGAAGTCAGCCTCCTCTGGATCTCCAAACATTTGTACAGTGCATATGCTGAAAAGCACAGGAAAAGGTGCTCTAGCATAATTCTACACAATTTGTGGGGATCTAAGCTAAGAGAAAACTTAGAGGCTTACATATAATATATAAAATGTTAAAATAATACATACATGTGGATGTAAAGATGTTTAAGTACTTTCCTCCTACCTTGCACAAAGGACCATGATGATGAAATATAGATTTTGTCATGGACTAAGGCTATAAAATTAGATAATTGATAATAATTTAGTATCAAGCACAGATAACATTGAGATTCAAACTTAAATATACAATATCTTTTAATAATTAAGTTATTATATAGTAACTAAAATTATTACTTTCCCATTAGAAAAATGACTGTATTAGAACTTTCATTGTACTCAAACTCTATTTTAAAAAGTAATACCTATAAATTACTTTTCTTAATCACATCTATACTTCTGATGGGTTCACAAGAAGAATTCTCATGTATGGACCTTAAAATTCATTCACAGTAGTGGGGAGGGATATGATAAATTTTTCCACCACTGAATTGTGAAGGACTTATTGATTCTGATGGCCCATAATAAGAAGGTAAGCATTTCTTAACATCAAGTAAGCAAAGTTTTTTGGTTATCTCTCAAAATTTTCTATATTCCACTTATCTTGAGCTTCAATTTTTTAAATCTTTCTTATTAAAATTGTCCTGAATGTTATGGGGAAGTAGACAAGAAGGAAGACAAAACATCAACCAGAGGAGTAGATTCAGTATGGCCTCTCCTGTCTAATCTCCAAACCTCAAATCCTTAGTAATTTTGATGCAATAATGCCTATTTCTGAAATGAATCATCAGTGGGCTTATTCAGAATGGCTCTGTTTGCAAGAGAATATTTATAAAAAGAAAAGTGGGATACTATTTAATATGCTATTTAAATATTTTCTCCAAATATTTTTATGATCTGGTAAGACAAGTAATAATTAACATTTATTCCTATTAACATGATCTTGAAATTCATCAAAATTTGCTAATGCTTAACACATCTCTTCTTTACTTCATTTACATATGTAACTAAGAATTACGTTAAAGTTGCTGTGCATTGCTCCAGTGATATTTTTTCAATTTATATATATATATTCTCAGATAATAAATACTATTATGAGTGTTAAAAATTTGTATCATTCCAAATGTACCAGTTCCATGCAATAGTGAATAATTTCATGAAGATTTGCATTATTGTAGTTTAACACTGAAATATACTTAATCAATTAATCCATCCAACTGTCAATTTATTTAATAAAACAACTAGCATATAACATCAATTATGCTCCAAATACTGGTTTTTTTCTTCAAAATAAAGATTCTGCTTTCAAAAAATTTCAATCTTGTGGATATGTGTCTTAGTCCATTTATGCTGTTATAACAAAAATGCTTCAGACTGAGTAATTTATTTAAAAAAATTTCTTGCAGTTCTGGAGTCTGGGAAATTCAAGGTCATGGCACTGGCATATTTGGCACCTGGTTACCATGCTCTGCTTCAGAGACAGTGCCTTGTTGCTGTGTTCTTATACAGAAAGTCAAGAGGAGTGAACTTGTTCTAGCCAACTCTTTTAGAAGGACATTCAGGAAGGCACAGCCTACGTGGCCTAATCATTTCCCAAAGGCACAAAATCTCAAAACCTTGGAGTTTACATTCTAATATAAATTTTTGAGGACCACATATATTCAAACCATAGCAATATGAGAAATACTTAGACTTATAAACATAAAATCATGACATAAAAACAAATATACTGATATATTCAGAGTATCATGAAATCAGTACAAGGTTATACCTAACCCAAAATATTTAGAGGCAATGTAAAAAATTCTGCATACTTTAAAAAAAAATTTAGCTGTGTGTATTTTTTTTTCTTTTCCTTCTTCTCTTTTTTTTTCTTTTGTAAGCTAAAATAAATTGTTCCTAACTTGATATCACGTGGGATATCATTGAAATAAGGAAGTTTGTTCACAGGCTACTAGACTGAAATGAAATTTAAGTAATTGGGTTAATCTGTATGCTACCTACCTTGGGAGTTGCAAAGACTTGAAGTGGTCCAAATTTAAAGGAAGTTTCAAATGTAAATTGTGGATACTGTGTAAACCTCAAAATTTACCATTCACTTGAGCATTTCTCTGCAAATATGTACATGATAAAACAATCTGTGGAATTTTATTGTTTTAATTGCATTCAACTAAATTAAAGAAAAAATCTATATTTTAATAATTTACAAATCTGATGAGAATTAACAAATGATTCAAATATCTCTAATACATGCCAGTATAAGATTAAGTGATTTCATCAAGAGTGATAATTTATCTGAAGTCAAATAGTCTTTTAATATTAGAATTGGGGGGCTGGAGCTGTTACTCAGTGGTAGAGCGCTTGCCTAGCATGCGTGAGGCCCTGGGTTCGATCCTCAGCACCACATATAAATAATAAATGAATAAAATAAAGATCCATCAACAACTAAAATAAATTTTAAAAAAATATTAGAATTGGAACTAAAACTGAGTCCACCACCATCTAATATTATGCTTTGAAAACTAATTTCTAGGATAAAAACTATCTTTTCCATGGCAAATGTGTTGCTAGGACAACAGGTGCTTTATGAAAACCAGAGAAACCATTGCTGTCAAATTTACAGATTTACTCAACCTGTCTCATCTCTATTATTATATATATATACACACACTGATGTTAAACTTTGAGCTTCTTTTCCCATAATTATACCCAGGAGTGTGTATCTCTTGAATAAAGAGTCTGTCTATTAAAATCAGAACAGTCGATTGTTCCTACCACCTGAAGTAGATTTTGAAAATAGCAATCTAGAGAGAACATAAGATATGTAATGGCACATTTATAGTTTACTTAGACTAGTTTATAATGAATACAATTTAGAAAAAGATCTCTCATGATGGAAAAAGCATCATGATTTCAGTCTGATCTGCTCAATTAAACAAAAACATGCAAAACTGTGCTCAGGAAAATAAGATAGCTCCATCTTTGAATGCTAGTCTCATTCATGTCACATATCCACACTATGTGGAAGAGTCAACCTAGAAGACTCATTGGATAATATTACTTACAGCATATGCTTTCTATTTGTAAAAATAAACATCACTATTTCCAGCAAACCTTGGAGTGCATTTTTAATTACATTAGGTTAGTACTAATTTCTAAATATAAAATGACGTTAAAAAAGAAGAAAAATAAAAATTTAGCTTCCTTACAGAATAGCTGAAAATTGTGAATCAACAAAATATTTCACATAAATATATAAAATTTTATTATGCAAATGTGTTCCTGCTGGTAGATATAAATTATTGAACTAAATTTACTCTATTTAATTTCTTGTACAAATCTTATATTTAGTTTTACATTGCTATTGTAATCCTTAAATGAATAGGACATTAACATTATTGAATAAATAAATCTTAAATAATTGATATGACTTTCATTTTAATTAACTAATAATATTTTAATATTGTTATTAATAATATTACAATTAATATTGTTTTACTAACAATGTATATTTTAACTAATAACAAATACTAAATAAAATACTAATTTTTAATAAAATCATATTCTATACATTACTTTCTTAAGAATTTGTGTGTAAAAGATCACATATATTCTTTATTACTTGGTAATAAATACTGGTATTATTGTGATTGCATTATTTGCAGAATTTGTAATTATTCTGAAATAAGAAGAGATACTACTGCATGCTTTCTATGTTCTGCTAAAATTATAGTAAGCCTTATCTCAGGTTATACTCATAGCAGTGTTTACTTCAAAATAAATGAAGCAGAGGATTAATTTAAGTAACTAATTAAATGACTTGTCTAATGGCCCTACAGTTAGAACTGCAAAGTTAGAATTTATTAAGAATCTGTTAAATCCAGAGTCCGTGTGCCCTATCTATACTCTAAAATAAATCTCTACTCTAAAATAAATATAACTTCATAATACTCCATATTGTGTTTGGCTTTTATTATAAAGACCACTTCCTATTTACTTCCTTAAATATTCTGTAGTATGTATTTATCTTTTAAAAAGTAACTTTGACAAACATTTATGAAGTGCTCCTTCTGTGATTAGAATTGTTGTGCTATACAGAATTAGTAACTCATGATTCCTGATGGATCCACTTTAAACACAGATTTGGTTTTCAGCTTTAAGTTATGTATATCAAATGTAGTCCTTGAATTTGAAATGTACAATGACTAAGCTTGGTATTGCTAGAAGGCTTTACAGTTTTACAGGGACCATGTGTCTGTAATTCACAAATAGTTGCCACTAGGTGGTGATCTTGAAATTATTGCCAAAGGATCATTTTCAAATTCATTTAAATAAAGATCAAAGATGAAAAATCTTCACATATAATAAGTCTTTATTGCAAAATATAACAACACATTTTATATATATGGGAAATATAATTTGTGACTATTTTGTTTTTGTTTCAAATTATTGAAAATATGAACAGAACATGTAATATTTAACACTGTGCTAAGTGTGCTGAATATGCATTCTTTTTAATCTTTATTGGTAAACATAAGAGATAGAAATGCATATTATCAAGTAATATATATGGGGTCTACTGTAAGTTCTACATAACTAGAATAGTAATATTAATATTTTTATCCAAAGTCTGATGTAAATCTACTCCTGCTTCTGTATATGCAATTTTTAAAACATGTACATCAAATATAAAGAAGCTATCTAGTGATATATTTAAATTTATTTTGTAAACATCCTCTATTTGATAATGATTTTTTTAATACAAATTTTATTTTTGATCATTTCTTTGACAAAATTATCATATATTGATCATTTTCATATATTCTCTAGAACATAGTTCTTGAAATACTTGATGGTATGGATAAAAATCACTTAAATATGTTTTTACTCAGTTATGATACTGGATCTAATATATGTACATAATATATATACATATATATATACATATATTATATATCATCCTTTCTCAACCTTTATATGTCATATTTGGTACCCATCCTTCATATGAGAAATTACTCAGTCTGCAGTGAGTCATAATATAGATTTCAGGTAAATGCATGTTCCCAAGAGTCATGAAATTCCTTGTCTTTCAAATGTTCACTATTTATTGTAGTAAGTACATAAGCTGAAGAATTAGCTTGGACAGAGGTGGTTAAGCAAAGGATAAAGGAATTACAATTAACTACAGTGTCATATATATATATATATATATATATATATATATAGGTTTCATTGAGATACTCTCATCTGAAGAGAAATATAAGGATGTGGCTATGTGAAAAGAAGTCATACAATACTTCTTCACCAAGTAAAATCCAGCAAGAAATATTTTGAAAAACCTAAATAAATAGGTCTGTATTTTGGAAATTCTAATATTGTTAACATATTATTTTTCCAGAAATTGTTCTTTCTGTTGTTGTTCTTGCTGCTGTTATCTTGTGGGAGGATTTTTGTTGTTGTTTTTGTTTGTTTTGTTTTTTGTTTTTCACAAGTTGACTAGTTGCTTCTCAAATGGAAATAAAATACTCTGAAAAATCCAAGACAAACTTAAGGAACAAAATAAAACAAATTTGGAGGTATAATTTACTTGATTACAATATTTTATTTAAAAGGGCAGTAATCAAGATAGCTTAGTATTCACATAAAAGTATATGTTTAAGTCTATTGACCATAAAGTAATTCCCAAATGCTCGCACACATGTAACCTCAATTAATTTTCAAGAAAAGAAGTCATAGCATTTCAATATGAGAAGTAATTCATTTTCATAATTGTGTTGGAAGAATAGACTCCATATGGGAAAAAAGTGTGATCTCCAATTCTAATATCACTTATCTTTAAAAATAACTCTAGATGCATTGTATCTTAGACCTGGTGATAATTAAAATTTCAAGTATACAATGCAAGATATTATCTTCATGATAATGGCTTAATCTAAAGATATGTTGAAAGAAATGACAAGGTAAGGCACAGAATGAGAAAAAAATATTCTTAATATGTGTATGTTGAAAAACTTGTTTCCAAAATTCTAAGAACTAAATGATATAAAACACAAACAATAGGCCAAAGTCTTGAAGATAATTAAGTTGCCAAAAAACACAAGAAATAGAACTCAGTGTTATCAGCTGTAAGGGAAATGTAAATTAATACAACAGAATTTTCATATTGACAACTCTGACAAACCCAATGTTGGAGACAACATGGAACCACCAGAATACCAGCAGAATAGTGATTGGAAAGTTCCATCTCAGAGAACTGGAAGTTGCTTCTATTGTAAAGCTTAAAGTTGGTTTATGACTCAGGCATTCTCCTCCTAGCTATTTATCCAAGAGTAATGACTGTGTGTGTGTCCATAGAGAATTCTTAATTATCGCAGTTTATCCATAATGATGATAATCTATTGAAATGACCAAATATACATCAATTAGAGATTGGATAAAAAATTACAGCATTGTTTTAAATATATTATCTTGGATGAGATGTGGTAAAACCAGATACACATCAAGAGGGAGAAACTGGAAAAAAGCTCACGATTTGTTATCATTCACAGTTCTCTAGGGAATACACAGCATTGCCACTTGGGAAGCAGCAGGTTTAAGTCAAGAGACAAAGGGCGAGAGGGGGAACTGTGGGCTAGAGATTTTATTTTGTTTCTAAGGGAAGAAACAGGCAAGGCAAAGGAAGCAAGTGCAGGACTGGCCAGTAGGAACCATTTCAGTGGGCTCTGAGACATAGGTGCTTTCTGGTACCTAATGTGAGAGTGATGAGGACAGATGTATCCTGGACGAAGTGAGGGAAGTGGGCAGGGTAGTGGTCCTAATCAGCTGCACAAGAAAGAACTGACCAGCCTCTAGCCAGGGCCCCCAAGCCAGTCAAGACAGCATTTACAAAAACTGTATTATATTTCATAATTACAGCATTTACAAAAACTGTATTATATTTCTTAACATTAATAAAAATATATAAAAATATAATAAAATATAATAAAAACTGTATTATATTTCAACTTACAGCATTTACAAAAACTGTATTATATTTCTTAACATTAAAATTAAATAGACTAGTAATAACATGAAATAACATGACTGAATCTCAAAATTGTTATCTTGAGCAAAAGAAACAAAGAAGAACATGGTGAATAATATATGATCCCATTATGTGATATGCCAGAGTTGGAAACACTAATCTATAACAATAGAAATTAAAACAAGGGGGACATCTGGAGTGGGCAGGTGTTAATCTCTAGCCATACTCATAAGACAAAAAACATCTTCACAAAATCTTTAACTGTAACACCTATGGTTTCTTTGCAGAAGCTCTTTTCCCTTTGCCTCTTAGGCCACTCACCTTCTCTTTATATAGCCCAAACTCTAACCTTATTATGATAGACACAGTTTACCATTCATAGGTACATGGATCCTGATCCTAGTGTTTTCTAATGCTGCACATTGAATAAAATATGAGACTGAATTCCACTGCCATAAGAAATAAGGGTCAAAATGTACAGTATATCAGTAAGAAAAGGAAGACAGAGTCCATCCATCCAAAATCGCATATTTTAGATTTTTCAATCAATAGCATAATCACAATTCCTATGAAATAGAGATTCTACAATATAAAATGAAATCAGTAACAATACTCACAGTATTGTTTTAAAGATGAAGTTGCTGAAATATAGCTAATGAAAAGAGTTTAGAATTGAGGCAATTGAAGAACCACAGCAGCAACTTGTTGCCACACAAAACATTACAAATTCAATGTTGAAATCATTTGTGATGGTAAAGAACAGAGTGAAGACATGGGCTTTATGCTAGGTGGCTACATCAAAGAGTAAAGTGGACAAGAATGTGTAAATCATCACAGGATGACTAGGTGATTAGAATAGGGCAGTATTTTTCCTAAGACCTTGACTTTCATGTGTACTTTATAGACCAAACTGTTATTTCCTCAACACAGAGCAATCTACCTAATATTCAGCATTGTGTATTCAATAAAATTGCTGAAAGAACATTAAAAAATAGAAAAAGAAAGATGAAAATAGAGAAAGAGGGAGGAAAGGTCAAAGAAAAAGGAAGGAAGAAATCAAGCATACACCTGTGAACATATTTAATTTCAAATTACATCTAATCAGAGTGAAACAGGAAATTTCATCAGTTAAATCACACACACAAACACGAGCACACACACACACACACATACACACACAAGGTATGTGTATATACATGACTTAAGAATAAACAGGAAGTAAATTCCTCCAGAAAGTTACTTTAGTGCAAAAGCATGCAGTTTTGGAATCAGCTAGATATATCTTGCACCGAGTTATGAGTTTTTGGAGAAATTAAAAAGCTCTTCTCTATGTTCTCTGTCAGGAAGCTAAAATATACCTGACTGAAAAGAATTATTCTTTTCAGACAATTGCTCTCTGCGTCACTTTGTCTTCCCTTTCAGACATGGTAAAGAGAAAATCCTTCACTTATAATAAAATCAGACTGCAGACTATTCCTTTTATATGATAGGATAATCCATTTCACAGTTTATATGGTGAATTAATCAATCAAATGAGTAAGCCACGTTTTGTAATGTTCAGTTATTTTTAAAACATTCACCTAAATTTCACTTAGTAAACATTCACCTAGTAAAGTTTGATAATAATGGAATACTCATAAGAAACACTTTTATGTAAATTAGTTCTTGTTCAACTACAAGAAAATATGAAACAATCCAATGATATCTATTATCATTTCATGACAGATTGCTCTAGCTCCTCACCAAATATTTATATTCACCTTTCTGAATTATTACAGAGTAATTAATCCCATCCAGGGATTGTATTTTTCTACCCACTTTGCATATAGATGGGGTCATGTGAGGAGTGTCAGCATTTAGAATTTAAGAGAACAAATCAATAGCTTCTCCAAGCCTGGTCCATACAATATCCTGACCATTTCTTTTCGATTCTCAGTGATTTGTATGGCTGTTGACATTCAGAGGGATCTGAGAGTCTACACTGTAGATAGCAAAACCTCTAACAGCTTGTACTCCTTTATTCTCACCGAAGCCTTCAATTAAATCTTTTTTATTAGTTTATTTAATTGCATTTCAAGTCATAGTACATATATAGAGCTCAGTTTTTCCAAATCTTATGTGAAAGAAAAATAAAACTTCTATGTTTCTAAGCCAAAGAGATCAAAATTTAGATACTATAGCATTTAATATTATTTAAATGTGTTGTTTTCTTTGTAAGAGTATGTATAGTTGAGAAGCACAAGGGTAAATATTTTAAGAACTTAATTACATGCATTTTATTCTTCTAATAGTCATTTGTCAACTTAGTATAAATGTTAACAAACTTACAATTGAACATGTATGAGAAAATTAACTTTTGGTGGTTATTTTCCAAGATAATCATAAGAAATGATTCAGTGTAATGAAACAATTCTTATATCAGGTTATTTAAATATGATTTTTTTTACTATGCTCCAAACATGTTTTAGACCCTTCAGGCAATGAAACAACAACAAAAGCAATATATTCCCTTTGACTGGATTATGTATGAAAGACAGACAATATAGAAGTAACAAAAAAATTCATTAATGATATACAATATTTCATATGTTTACATTTTGTGTTACATTTTCTCTTCTCTGAAATTAGAATTTGTATCATAAGAGAATCTGTCTTTAAATCTCAATTTTTATGCAGTAATTAATTGTAATATGATTGTCATATTTCACACATGTAGTACTTGGTCATAGTGTGTATTATTATTTCATTGAGCTAATGTATTTGCTGATATAGCACATATCTAGTGTAAATTTTATTTCATTCAATGTCAACAAACGGGAAAAGGATTATATGTGAAAAACCTATATCTAATCAATTCTAAAGAAACTATTCAAAACATAAAATATCTAAGTTCAAAGATAGCATTATGGCATTAATGTTTTTCTTTCTCAGTGTTTCATAAAATGATTTCATTTTAAATCATTATCCTAGAATCAATGAAATACATCATATCGTGACAAAGGTAACCTTAGGTGCATATTAAAACATGATTGTTTATTGACTGGAGGGGACAGGGAAAAATCTCCATGAGGAGGTAATGTTTTTTTAAAAGATCCTCCCCTAAAAAAGTTTGTTAGGCAAAAGCTGAGAGGGAGAGCACTTGCAGATATGTATAATATGTGCAAAACGCGTACGCTGGAGGAAATGTTGTTACAGTTGAGAAATAGAAAACAGTTTATAAATGTGAACTGTGATAGTAGCATTGTAGTGTGTGACCTGAGGTCTGAGAAGCAGTCAGAGGTCCATATCAACTAGAACTCTAAAGGCTATGCCAAGGAGTTTAGATAGTTTATATTATGTAAAAAAGCACTTACAGTTTTTAAAAATCCAAATACCATAAAACTGTGGATGTCATTTAGCATAATTGAGAAACTTCCACTTTTTCCTTTTCACAAAATCTTTGGATCAAAGGAGAAGTAAATGAATAACATAAGAAGACAATCTTTTTAATCAGTTTCTCTAAGCAAAATTAGTTACCATATTCTGCTTTCATTCCTATCCAGTAATAGTTTATCTAGTTTTCTAAGGACAAAACAAGAAAAAAAAATTTTGATAAGGTACTTTAAAAACATTATTCTAAAACAGATGGAACTGAATTTAATATCATAATTTTCATTATTTTAGCAATAAGGAATTATGGATAATTACTCAGAAAAAATGTAAAAATCTGGTAACAGTTGTTTTAAATGTTTTCTTCCTTGGAGCAGTGGTTTTATTTTGCTCATCTGAGGCTTCTACAAAATTTTTACAAGCTTTATTTGTTGTACATTCATTTCTTTTGGGGTGAAAACATAACTTTTGCAAAAAAGTAAAAAACAAAAATGAAATTATCATTCTCTTTGTATTTAGCTATACAGGCTGCTTCAGAGAAGGGCCATGGGCTTATAACCTTGGGGAAAAATAATTTGGCTTGAGATAAACCTAAGAAAAAAGTGGCCTAGGAAGCATCTGCCTTGAGCCCATAAAACAGAGCTGGATGAGTTATATCTCTTTTTATGATTTACAGAAAAGGAAATTTCTGCAAAGATTTTAAAAGAAAAAAAACACTAAGATAACATAAGATTTAATGAGTTCAAAGTCAGCCTCAGCAATGGTGAAGCACTAAGCAACTCAGTGAGACCCTGTCTCTACATAAAACACAAAATAGGGCTGGGGATGTGGCTCAGTGGTCGAGTACCCCTGAGTTCAATCCCTAGTACAAAAAAAAAAAAAAAAGAAATAGCCGGGCGCAGTGGCACATGCCTGTAATCCCAGCACTTAGGGAGGCTGAGGCAGGAGAATCACAAGTTCAAAGCCAGCCTCAGCAATGGCGAGGTGCTAAGCAACTCAGTGAGACCCTGTCTCTACATAAAAAAAAACACAAAATAGTGAGGGGCTCAGTGGTCGAGTGCCCCTGATTTCAATCCCTGGTACAAAACAATTTTAAATGTCTAGCAAATGAAGCCTATAAATAAAAACTTTAAAAAAGTGATGTGGTTTAAAATTTTAAGAGCAATTTGCAAAATAATCGGCCATTTGTAGTAAATTTCAAGATATGCATGCATTTAGCATATAGTCCAGTATACAAACACACATACACAAATATATATGTTTACATATACATCCACACATGTGTTTATATTTTATATATAAATACATATACATGTGCACACACAGGCAGAAAGACAGAAACCTTGTTTACATGAGTACAAAGAGATATGCCCAAGAAAATTTATCACTAATTGTTTATGACTGCTGACTATAGGAATAATTTAAATACCCATTAGTAAGAGAATAGGTAATCCTTAAAAATTATGAAAGAAATATTGTATTTCAATTTCCAAAAAAATAGCACCAGAGACTCATTAATTATGAATGTATAAACTTAAAAATATACTATTGATGAAAGCAAATTATGGACAAAAATATTTATTATTATCTATATAGTTTTGAAACAATTAAAATAATAATAAGTAAATAAATAAATGGCTACATTAATGATGAATATTTAGCAAAGTATCAGGGTCTTCCAATAGCACACAATATTGTGTTTCCAGTTTATTTTATTTTTTAGTTGTTTATGGATTCAGAAAATTTCATTTTTTTTACATTTTTATCAACTATTTACAGCAATATAAAATAATTGCAATAAAAAACAACAAATGGGCTGTGTGTGGTGGAGCATGCCTGTAATCCCAGTGGCTCTGGACACTGAAGCAGGAGGATCATGAGTTTAACTCCAGCCTCAGCAAAAGTGAAGCACTAAGCAACTCAGTGCCTAATTTATCTAATTGACAAATTCCCTGTCTCTAAATAACACACAAAATAGAGTTGGGGATGTGGTTTAGTTGTCAACTGCTCCTGAGTTCAATCCTTGTTACTCCCCCCCCCACACACACAAAAAACCACAACAATAAATGATAACGTGCAATATATGCTATAACCTATTCATAATTAATGTTTAATTATTTTTTAAAAAATGTTTAGTAATGTTCTGTCATGTAACTAGAATAAATTGTATTTAATGAAATTTAAAGATTTTTTTAAAATATTCAATTTGGTATAAAAACAAATACCAAACGGAGGGTGTTTTTGTAATCTTAATCCAATAAAATTATTTTCAGAATAGAGATTGACTAATACTATGAATGTATATATATAACTAGTCATTCATATATATATATGTAGAAAATATACAAATAACTAATTGTACTGAGTATTGTAAATCTATTTTCCTGCTAAACATTTTATGTCACAGTACAATTTAGAGCACTAGTGTGTTTGTGTGTGTGTATATATATATATATATACACACACACATATATGAATGACTAGCTATATATATATAACTATATATATAACTATATATATATTTAATGCACTGCATCTATTTATCTTTACCTATCTCTGCTTCCCTCTAACCCTTAGCTTTTTATAAAGATATTAACAACACAATGTTGACTTGAATTGTTTGTGTAGCCTAGTCTGAAAATGAAAGCAGTTTATAGTACCTGTGTCCTATGAACAAAAGGCTTGAACACTGTGTGTGTGCATGCACACAAACATTTGTGCATGTGCCTGCATGTGTAATATGCGTATGTGATTGATTTTGTAGTAGGAAGGGAAACTTGTGTCCTGGTCTTAGGTGTCCTCCAAGTCTTAGTTTTCAGAATCCTGCCTTTTCTCTATGGGGGATTGCATGCCCTACTGTCATCAGTGTGTAAAATTTGGATCTGTGGCCAAGGAGATTTTTGATCTGGTCTTTGGTTTGCTCTGGAACCTGTTAGCAATCCCTGGCTAACACTGTCTCACTACATCTGTCATTGAGAACTGTGATTCACTATTTCCCAGTTTTCAGGGCAGATACTCTTGCCATTCAATGATAATTATAGGTTTATAAACTTTTCAGCCAGTTATTATTTGGATACACCAATAGCTTAGCAAGGTGAGAACTTCTGGCCTCTGCTAAATGTGCTAGTCCCCCAGAATAAAAATGGGAAACGTTTGCTAAATTTTCACTTTGTTCCCTCTTCTTTCTCTTTCTACAAAGCCTTTTGTCAGAAAGAAGTGGATGATGGTGACATTGTTCTGATAATTTACTGTTGCTCTTTTGAAAAAGAGAAAAGTAGTCATGTCTTACAGTGTTATGTGAGAATTAAAATAAATAACCACTTAGAATAAAGCACTTAGAAAACTTCATGGCACAAAGTAAGTTTAATCCTTTTAAAAATATATGAAAAAGCTCTTGTTAATGGATAGAATTTTAGATTATTTCTGTCTTAAACTGAGATGTTCATTTCAAGTCTTTCTTATGTTTTTTACTTACTGGAATAAATTTTATGCTAAAAACTGTTCAATTGCTCAACTTTTCATACTTATCTGCACTAAAATCAAGTAACTAAAAACAATCTTAAAAAGTAATATGCAACTATAAAATTTAATTATTATAATTGTATTTTAGATTGAGTAATCATAATTTCAATATTAAATTAGGGATCAAAACAATATAAATGCATTGCAAAATTTACTGATAACTATTATATATAAATAATAAATATTTAATTGGAAGTATGTGGTTTAATGAATTAGATAAACCTCTTCCTTTATTATAAGCAACTATATCTACCTGGATAGATTTTACTTAATGTTAGAAAGAAATGATTTCTCTATTACTACGTTTATTTTTTATAGGTTAAAATGTTGAAAAATAGTCCCATAAATACATAACAATGAAAAAGATTTCTTAGAGAAATGTCATTTGATACTTTAACCTTGTTCTAAAATTTATTGTAAAAATTACCAATGATTGTCATCAAAATGATTTAAATCATGTACTAATCTATGCAAAATTATAGAACAATTTTAAGACATTTGCTTATATGATCTGCAAAATTAGCTATAGGTCACACAAATTGTGGGAAGGCAAATGGACTAATGAGAAGCATTATTAGAATCAGCATATTTGAACATTTTGATTCATATTTACATTAATAAAATTTCTTTTAAAAACACCTGTTATACACATTTTGCTCTTATTGCAAGCATTGCCAAAACAATATTCATTTGTTATCAGTTTTTCACTGAATAAAATAAACCAATCAATACATCAATCAGTTTTCAAAATAATTAAAATACCATTGAAAAAAATGATCAAACTATATGATATATTAGGAGCTAGGGAAATGTATTATGAACGATTTACCTCTGAATGCCCTTCAATTGAACTGTAAAGCTGCGTAGAAGGGCACTGGTTGGCAATAAATACGCATGATGTTTTCACAAGCAAAATGCATTTCATTAAGTCTTACAAGTACTACTATAGAAATATTGAGAATAGATATATTTACATGAAACCTAAGAAATGTAAAATCCACAGGAGGGAGAGTTAATGGCAGTGACATTTCTTACAGCATTAAAAGAGTGAATTATTTGAATACAAAAAGCCCAATAAAATGTTTTTCTCAGGTTAATAATCAGAGATATGCACACTATGGAGAAACAAGGGAAAATGCTGACACAGGGCAAGCATGGGCCAGAAATGCCTTGAAAGTGAAAGTCACAAATATCCTCCAACATAAATGCTAATGAAAAACGCTCTGGGCTCAGTTCTCTGCAGTTGACTTGTTCAATTGTAAGTGACATTTTGGCAAAGGTAGCTTTTGTATGTGAAATTCCTGCATAGTAGAGTAGAGTAGACAGAAAATAACACAGAAAGCTGTGAGGAAAGGGATGAGAGTTGTTTGGAGATTTTAGGTTTTTATATGCTAGTAAGAATTGGAAGTTGTTTTCTTTTCCTATATTGTTCTTGCCTGTCTACGTCCTTAAAATACTTCTTCCCTTTCTACCACTTTACGTTTGTCTTTATTTCTTCCTTTCTTTTCCTTTCCTCCCCTTCCTTCTTCATCATTATTTTCATTTGTCCAGAGGCTACACAGTTTTTCCAGGAGCATATAACAATACAGGAAAATTACATTTGAAAACCTTAAGATCTCAACATCAGATTGTTTATTCATTAAGCAAACATCAATTGCATGAAATTATGAAAGGAAATAAAAAGTATCTGACAATGGAATTATGAAGAGAAATGGCTTTAATGTCCAGGAAATTTGGAAGCTTAAATATTGTTTTGGTAGGAGAAAGAAAGAGAGAGAGAGAAAAAAAAAGAGAGAGAGAAGCAAGTTTGTCAAGGCACTGGTTGTAAGGTTCAATACTAGCAGAGTAACACAAGGAAATTTTTGTTCAATTTTCTCTGAAAATGTTTAGAAAATAGTATTAGAAAGGTCTTGGGATGTATTCACAATTGGACAGGTTGTTCCAAGATGAATATAATAAAACAAATAATAATTTGGAACATCATAACACACTCACACAGAACTGTAATTTTTCTTCACAAGTTAACAAAGAAATGTGTTTCTGGATTCAATTTAATTTTAGACTTAATTTCTGGATTAAATAATGAAGTTTCAGGCCAATCATGCAAGCAAGTGCCTGATTTAAAAAGACTGGATAGCTTGCTGATGTGCTTCTATTTCAGACTTAGAATATGCAGAGCCAATGGCTGGTTAAAAGAAGAGGGTTAGGAAGGAGCCATCTTCCTCACAGTATTCCAAAATTCCAAATAATACATATTTTGCTCCTCCCTCCTTTCCTATGGAGGGTGGGATAAACATAGCAACTGTCTTCCAAAGAACAAAAAGGAAAAATCCTGGTATATATAACCTTAATCAAGTGATCAAGCCTCGGATCTCTAGTGAAAATTTATCTTGCTCTCATTGTCCTATGACATGTTAACAATGAGAAGAGAACTTCATCTCTGTTATAGTGTTCCAAAAAAACATACTCACATCTACAAACAAACCAAACCTAATCATGACAAAATATTAAACACTTGTTGGTCATTCTAAAATGCCTAAAAATGGTACTTTTTAAACTATAAACATCATGAAAATGAAGAAATACCATCTAAAACTTGGTCACAACCAGTAGACACTAGGAAACTTGATAGAAAACTCAGTGTGCTGTCTTGCTTGGGATCCTAGACCACAGATGGCATTAATGGAAAAACATTGTGAAAACACTAATAAAATGTTATAGCCATAGCAGTCTATCAATTTTAATTTCTTAGTTTCAGCTAAGAAATTTTGTTCCATGATTATAAACAATGTTAACATTTGGTGCAACTAAGTGAAGAGTATGAGAATATTTTGCATCAACTTTGTAATATCTATTTAAATCTAAAATAATTTTAAAAATCAATATTTTAAAATAACTATGTAGAATAGACCTGGAAGCTAAATGAACGAGAAGTGAACTGGTAGCTTAAAGCTGTTAGAAAAGATTTGGGGTTGCACTGAGGTCATGGATGGAGAACAGAGATGTGAAATAATTTGAGAGATGCCTATGAGATTGCCTCTAATTGAAGCCCTGATACATATGGCAGTAGTTTTGGCAAGCTATAGAAAAGAAAAAGGGAGCCAAACAGAGAGAGAAGGTGAAATTTGTTTCTATGTCAGATATGGATTATTAGTTTGTGTGATATTCAAAGTTTCCAGAAGTTATTGAACTTTCTGAAGTTTAGGTGACACAAGTTGGTGACCAACCTCTGAATGGAAATGGAAAACTCTAAGAAAAAGGAGGTGTGCTCACTCAGGAACGTGGCCAAAGGCAGAAGCTAAGGTCAAGAGCAAACACTGTAAGGAATAGCACTAACAAGAGAAAGAAGCTGAATGATCCTAAATCTATTATGTGAAAGATAATTGACACAGAGCAAATGTAAATTATATAGAAAACAGAAAGAATATATGATGCAGAGTGCTTTGGTACAGAAATGGCATGGGAAATTCGTCTTAAGAGTAATTTGGGGAAAAGTTTGGAGAAAAGCTCAAGGGGATAAAATGATTAAATGCTACATTGATTTTTATTAAATACAATTATATTAGCTTAAAGGAATCAATAATCTAAAATGTACAGATATACAATATTATCAAATACAAATGTTTTAATAAAAGTGATGTGCTAATAATTATAAACCCTTAGAGGGAAAAATCATGTCTAAGTTGAATAGTTAAGGAATAATTTTTATGACATTTTGGTGCATCTCAAAAAGGTAAGAAAAATATACTCAGGGAAGAAAATATGATAAAAAAATAAAAGTCATAAAATGTTAATCAGAGTGAAAGCATAGAGATTTGCAAGGGAATATCAGGATAATATGCTCAGAGAGAGATATTCAGGTGAAATTGTTGGAAAACTGAAAGCTGTATTGGATGGCTAATACTTTTCTGACTCTAATACAAGATAATGACCTATATTTAATTTTGGCAAAATCTGTGACTATGAAGACATCCATGTTTTAGATCCATTTTAGATTCAGATAAATTTAAGATGAGAAGTATGTGTGTGGGAAGCCACATTAAACACATAAGACATATGTTACTTGGTAATTAATTTAGATGTTACTATGAAAAAAAAATTCTAAAAGGCAAATCATAATTGAAACTTAAGATAAAATTGATAAAGTAAACCTAGTAAGTACAGAAGAAATATAATTCTTAAATTTTAGTGGAAATTCCCTAGCAGGTCATTGCTCTAAAAGAATTCTCATTAATATTTATGATAATATTAAATTACATTTTTAAAGTTCCAGAAAGATAGTTATAAAACAGAACAATTTGCTAAGGCAATTAACATTTTTCATGAAAATTTGTTACATGACAGAAGATAAAATAGTGAGGGAAAAATAAAATCAAACTGACAATGCTAATAATATATTAACAAATGGAAAAATTAAAACTGAAGCAAAAATTATTTTTTACTGATTTGTTTTTCTTTGTTTCTAGTGATTGATGTGCATTAAGTAAACCATGTATCTTACAATTTCTTAAGAATCAGTTGTTAGACCAAATTGACTTAATTATATGGAAATTAATTCAGGAATGTAATTTTTAAGTTGAGTATCTGACATCAAATTTGTCTTTGCTGTGGGTTTAGTTGTTTTCAATTTATTTATTTCAAATTCTAGTGTAATCACAAATATACATATATAAATATTAATCTATGAATATACATATATATTAGATATGATATTTCTAGAACTTAATTCATTAATAATAATTTAAGGTTGTCCTTCTACTTTAGTTTTAAAATGTAGGCAAATCATATTAATAAAGCATTGAATTGTTTCCCTGCTAGGAGTGATTTTAGAGTCTCATTGCATTAAAGAGATTTTATAAAGATATAAATGATGAGATGGGATTATTCAAACTAAAAATCTTATAAATTGTTTTCCAAATTTTCCTGTGAAATAGTTTCATAATACCTCTATTATTTCTTACCTTCCTCCCATTATTATGCATTTGGATCTGCATATCAGAGAAAATATTTGGCCTTGGTTTTTTACAGATTGGCTTATTTCACTTAGCATGATATTCTCAAGTTCCATCCATTTACAAGCAAACACCTAATTTCATTCTTCTTTAAGGCAGAATAATATTCCATTGTGTATATATACCACATTTTTATAATCCATTCATCTGCTGAAGGGTACCTAGTTTGGTTCCATAGTTCAGCTACTGTGAGTTGAGCTGCTATAAACATTGATATGGCTGAGTCACTGTTGTATGATGATTTTAAGTCCTTTGGATATATATTGAGGAGTGGATAGCTGGGTCAAATGTTGGTTCCATTCCAAGTTTTCTGAGGAATCTCCATACTGCTTTCCAGTATGGTTGCACCAATTTGCATTCCCACCAGCAATGTATGAGTGTGCCTTTTCCCCCACATCCTTGCTAACATTTATCATTGCTTGTATTCTTGATAATTGCCACTCTGACTGGAGTAAGATGAAATCTCAGTGTAGTTTTGATTTGCATTTCTCTAATTGCTAGACATATTGAGCATATATTTGTTGATCAATTGTATTTCTTCTTCTGTGAAGTGTCTTTTCAGTTCCTTAGCCCATTTATTGATTGGGTTATCTAGTTTTTTATTTAACATTTTTGAGTTCTTTATATATCCTAGAGATTAGTGCTCTCTCTGAGGTGAGTGTGGTAAAGACGTTCTCCCATTCTGTAGGCTCTCTCTTCATGTTATTGATTGTCTCCTTTGCTGAGAAGAAGCTTTTTAGTTTGAATCCATCCCATTTATTATTTCTTGATTTTCCTTCTTGCATTTTAGGAGTCTTGTTAAGGCAGTCAGTTCCTAAGCCAACATGGTGAAGATTTGGGCCTACTTTTTCTTCTATTTGGCACAGAGTCTATTGTCTAGTGCCTTGGGATTAGGCAGAGGGAAGTTAAGGGAGGAGAGAGGTATGGGAGTAGAAAGGATAGTAGAATGGATTGGACATTATTACCCTATATGATTGGTTTGATTCTACAACATGTACAATAAAAAGAATGAGAAGTGATACTCCATTTATATATGATGTGTCCAAGTGCATTCTACTGTCATATATAACTAAGTAGAACAAATAAAAGGAAGAAAAAATATTTTCATAGTATTCAAAAGTATTGTGCTAAAATATAGTAAGCTATGAATCTGGAATTAAGGATTATTAGATGAGTATCATGTAATTTTTATGAAATATTATCATGTAATGTTTTATAAAAATATTCTAAAATGTGATATTCTTCATTGGTCATCTTCATATATGATAGTATCGTACAATTTCAATGTGAAGTTAAAATTTCAAATCATAGTTTGTTATTTAGTGACCACAAAGCTCAGTTACAAAAATATTACATATCAAAATAGCTATACTCTTGATGCTTATTTTCCTCATATCAGATTTTTATCTATAATTAAATCCAAGTAAAATGAATAGACTTTGAAGATATAATCTAAGAAACATTTCTGAGTAGCTTAGTTGCTTTAATCATTTACTATTTGAATTTGTTAATTAATGAGTATGGTTATCTGTGACTATTTTAATATTTTAATTATTATTTTATGTAATCTGAGATGCTAGTGTAATCCACAGGTAGTGTTAATGAAAAAGTTGTATTACTAAAGAGATTTGCAACTTAATAAAGTTACAATTTAAGCACAATTACCATATCTCTCTCATATTGCTTCTGCAAAAGTAAAAGTTTTAGAGAGATTGGGATGATAAACAATTTTTAAAAATCAAGAAATGTTTTTGTATGTGATTTAGTGTTGTCAGTGGTATTTAACTGAAAGTTATATATGAGAACTTAAAACCACTTTGCCAGGTTAAGTCTGAGGAATTATGTACTCAATGGAATAAGTATAGAGATGGAAATTTTCAAAACCTCAGAGTAGTGAATGTGGTCGATGTTTTTAAAATTTCTCAATATGGATAACAATCCCTGTAACTCTGAGGTCATTGATTCTTTGGTCAGATTTATTCAGAATGCCTCATATTGTTTATCTTCTACCTGAATCTCTGAATTTAGTTTTTATCTCAATTATTTTAATTCATAATTTTCTTACATTGCCATGATATGAATATTTTCTGAATTTATATGTAGATGGCTACAATTAATGTATTTATTTATCTCACAAATATTTAGAGTATTACTATATGCCAGATATCTTTCTGAGTTTTATTATAAAGCAAAAGAACAGATAGAGATTCTTATCTAATCTAGTTTATACTCTTCTTAAAAAATTAAGCATATAAGAAACTAAAATTATAAAAATATGTAAACATATTATTACCCCATATATTCATATATTTTAGGTCCTTAAGAACAAAACACTTGATTTGAAATATATATAATCTCATCTTTTACAAAGTAAAAAAAAATATTAGGTAGATTATACCTGTATATGAGTCCCATGCTCAGCAATGCCCTTGCTATATTGCTATTCTAGACAGGTAAAAATTTCACAATTGTTAACTGTTTTCTAAGATATTTACACTTGTGTTTCTCAAAATTAGCATTTCTTTCTTAAAAATATATTAGTTGTAGGTTCCTCAAAAGACTAGTCATAGAACCACCATGTAACCCAGCTGTGCCACTCCCGGATATCTATCCTAAAGAATTAAAGATATCATACTATAGGGATATATGCATACCTATGTTTATAAAGGCACAACTAACAATAGTCAAACCATGAAATCAGCATAGGTGTCCATTAACAGAAGAGTAAATTAAAGAAAATATAATATATACATACAATGGGGTTTTATTCAGCCATACAGAAAAGTAAAATTATGTCATTTTCAGGAAAATGGATTGAATTTGAGACTAATAAATGAAATAAACCAAACTCAGAAGGGCAACAATCATATTTTTTCTCTTATGTGTGGAAGCTAGAGGGGAAAAAGGAAAAGAAAGGTGGAGAGGGGTGGTCTCATGAAAATCAAAGGGAAATCAGTAGAGGAGAGAAAAGGGACCAGAGAGAGAGGGGATGTAAGGGATAGGGGAAATAGGGAAATACTGGGGAATTATTGCCCAAATTATATTGTTTTACTGTGTGCATGTAAGAATATATATCAATATCTCACAATAATATACACAAATATAATGCACCAATAAAAAATGAAAAATATATATTTATGTATACTTGTGATATTACCTATTTTAGCTCTATTATGGAAATAAGGATTTAGTATATTATTTTTCCCAAAATGATATAGATTTATCCTCCTGGGTCTCCTTCAGATGATTACAAAATAATCCTTCAAACTACTTAATATAAATATTAAATTCACATAATATGGACACAGTGACTACACGTTATAACCTGGGTTATGAAACAGATTATATAACAATCAAGAAGCACCATTATTACTACCCTTCAAATACCTCAAAGATAACTATTATTTTGACTTTTGAATAAAAAAAGGTTTTTATATTTTTGGACTTTATGCAAATGAAAGTGCAAACATGTCATATTCATAATATCATTTGTCTAAATTTGTTTGTAAGATTCATACTTTATGTAAAATTTGCTTAATTTTATTAAAATACCAAAGTTATTTATCCAATATACTGCTGATGAACATTGGCATTGTTTCCACTTTTTAAGATGAAGTATTGTGGTAAACATATCTTACTATACATTTCTTATGTTTATGCACTTTAAATTTTTGTGTAAATGCATCTGTACTGGGGTTTAATTGAGAAAAGCAAACATTTCCAGTGATCTTCATTCTATAGTGTATATACAATATTTTATCTGGTATGATTTTTTTTTTCTGCTTTACTATCTCATCATGCTGATCTGCTATGGATTTGTTCTAATTCTTTCATTTCTGTAGCCTGAGAAAGTCATTATTTCACCTTTATTTTTGAAGGATATTTCTCTAGATACTTAACTGTATTTTTATGAGATTATTTTTTCCTTAGTAATTTAAAGATATTTCATAGTCCTTTGTCCTGAATTGTTTCTGACTGCAGGTTTGCCTGCCATCCTTATTTTAACATGTCTTTTGTTCTCTCCTTTCCACCAGGCCTCTCTGATTTGCTGTGAATTAGTTTTAAGTACTTTAATTATTAACAAAATTTGATGTAATTTTCTTTATTTTTTTTGAATGAGGATCATTGATATACTTGGATATAGTCAATTAAAACTGGAATATTTTTATCCATAGTTTCTTCAAATATGTAACAATGGTCCACTTTTTGCTTTGAATATAACTTGCTGCTCTGCCATTGCAATTTATTTTTAAAATGGACATGTTTCTTTCTCTTCTCCTCCTGCTCTTCCCTAGTCTCTCCCCCTCCCTAATCTCAGGGGAAATAGGATTATATTTCTTCCCCATTTTAGGCACCTACCATACTAACAAAGTAATCTAGGCTTTGGGGATGGTACTAGAAGATTCTAGAAATGATGGTCTCCCAAATTAACAAGTGAATTACAACTCCAGACAGAGAACTAGTGGAATGTAGCCCCTATTTCCTGTTGCTGGGCAGAATCACAGCCTTTGGGACAGGAGTCCCCTTTGTTTCTTCTTTGCTAGCAAAGCAATAAACCTTCTTTTTCCTTTTTTCTCAAAACCATATCCTCATTATCTGATTGACCTGGAAGTCAAGGGCCTAGCTTTTGACAACATACTCTCTTGCTTTAGGACTTCAAGAACCTTAGACAGATTGATGTTGTCTGACAGCTAATGGCAATCCACCCAATTTTCCCCTCCTTTTGTTATGAATAGCACCTATTGCTATATGGAAGTTCATTATCCTTTCATCTGTAGTATCTAATTTAATATTGCTCATCCCCAGTACTATATATTTTATCTCCATTATTACATATTTTAACTCTAGAAGCTTTCTGTTAGGCTAATCATTAATTCCATAAAACACTTGAAATAATATAGGTATAATAAAGCTTTGCTAATATACTTACATTACAGTTATGATAGCATTTTCAGTGTTCTTATTGAATAATTCTATCATCTGAATCACATCTTGGTCTCTGTTGATTGATATTTTTCTTCTCATTATTGGATGAATTTGCATTCTACATGGTATGTCTAGCTACTTTTTAATACATGCCCAATATTGTAAATTTTATTTTTTTTCATTCCTGAATATTTTTGTACTTCCATAAATGCACTAGAGATTTAATCTCTGTTATAATAAGTTACTGAACATATTTTTATCTCCTAGGATTTGTTTCCTAAATTTTATGTAGTGAGGTTAGAACAGCCTGATGAAATTAGTATCCTAGCAGCAATTTTTCCTATGTAGTTTCCTTTTAAAATCTGGATTATTTTACTTTTCTCTGATATACTTTTTCCTTTTATTCTATTTCTATTCAAATACATGTGTTCATTAATTTTTTTTAGTTTTAATTAGCATTAGAAAGATAATTGGAGTTCTAATGTTTCAGTTCGGATGTTTGGACCATGGATGATTGATCGTAATGGATCTATCAGAAATACTTATTTTGGTGATCTTTGTAGATTTTATGGCTTTATGGCTGAATTTTTCTAACAGGAATTATCTGATCCTCAAGATTGATATATTAATAATCATTCAATAAACAGGTAACAGGTGTTTCTCTATTTTTGTGTTCTTGCCCACAGTTGTGTTTGGTATCTCCAACTCCAAAGTCTCAATCATTTTAGAAACTTAGAGATAAAGGTGAAATTTTCTGTTCAGCAAAAAGAGGATATTTTATAGCTTAATTATTGTTTTATTTGTTCTAATTAGTTATACATGACAATAGAATGCACTTTGATACATCACACATAGATGGAGTATAATATCTCATTCTTCTGATTGTAAATGATGTAGAATCCCACTAGTCATGTAATCATATATGTATATAGGGTAATAATGTCCAATTCATTCTACTATCTTTTCTACCCCCATATCTCTCCCCTCCCATCACTCACCTCTACCTAATTTAAAGTAACTCTATTCTTCCCTAGTTGCCCCCACCCCCCAGTGTGAATTAGCATCCACATATCAGAGAAAACATTCAGACTTTAATTTTTTGGGCCTGGCTTATTTTGCTTATCATGATATGCTGGAAAATGTCATAATTTTATTCTTTAAGGCTGAGTAATATACACACACACACACACACACACACACACACATATATATATATTTCACATTTTCTTTATCCATTCATCTGTTGAAGGGCACCTAGGTTGGCTCCATACTTTAGCAATTGTGAGTTAAGCTGCGATAAACATTGATGTGGCTGCATCGCTGTAATATGCTGATTTTAAGTCCTTTGGGCATAAACCGAGGAGTGGGATAGCTGGGTCAAATGGTGATTCCATTCCAAGTTTTCTGAGAAATCTCTATATTGCTTTCCATAATTGTTGCACCAATTTGCATTCTCACCAGCAATGTATGAGTGTACCTTTTTCCCCACATCCTCGCCAATATTTATTGCTGCTTGTACAGATTTAACCAAATTTTTTAGTTTCGATTACATCTCCCCTTTTGGATATCTATTTTATCTCCACCTCCAAGCCTTCCTGTACTTCTTAATTTTCTGTTAGTCTTTATATCAGTTTTCAGAACCCCTTAATTCGTGTCTTCTAGTCATTTATATTCTAGAATCCAAACTATAATTGACATTATATTCTCTCCTCTACTGTTTTTCATTATAAACATAAGCCATTTTTTTTATCCATTTACAATCAATTTGATATGGTTTTAAAAGGACATGGAAGTAAATGTAAGTAAGTATATTACCATGGTATACACATTTTATGTTAACTGGTAGACACATTTTATTTACCCTTGCATTGCAAGATTAAAGTGCAATGTTTAGTATAAATGTGACCCATTAGATATTTTTAGTTTATTAAATTGCTCTGATCTATTAAGAACAAAATATTCATGAGGAGGGCAGCCACTGTAAAATTTTATCTGAGAACCAGCCACTTGTGATTGTTATCAGTCAAATGTTTCTCTCTGACTAAGGCAAACATTTTAGCATTTTAGGACAGCTCACAATGTACTGCATACAGAGTTCTCTGAAAACACTAACCCTTTTTATTGTTTAATCATAGTGCAAAAAGGAACCCAAAAATCTCTTTTCTAACTATGATTGAATTTAGTCTATAGAATAAATTGCAGAATATTTATTTGTTTCAAAAGACAAAAATGCAAATCAATTTTATTAATAAAAAATTCATAAATTTCAAATACTTTTACTAAAATGCCACAATTTCCTTATTACACATGAATGCAAACTTATTCATACAGAATATGATTAGTTTGCTTGTACCAATATTTAGTGAGCATGTTTTTGGTTTTTTTCTTTGTTTTGTACTTTGGATTGCATGTGTTTTTACTTCTAGGTTTAAGGTTTTTAAATTTTTCATTTTCATTTCTATTCCTTAAGAGTGACATTCCATAAAGTATTTGTAAAAGGGTAAATGATGAAGAAATTTAATACAATTAAATATTATATTGTCAAATGAAGGAGTGAATTAAGTCACAGTATAGAATCTTTTATTGTTGTAGTAAGAGAAAAGAATCTGGGGAGGTGATGTGTTTGAACAAGTAGCCAAACAGCAACAAAAGTGAATACTGGAAGCGTGATGAACATGTGACACAAAATTTATTAGACTTAAATTACTTTATTATACAGTGGGTTTGTCTTTTATGAATCTTCAAATAACATCATGACAATCAAAGTTGTGAATTTCCTTTCAACTGAAACAAAGAGCATACTCCAGAAAATAGAGTATGTTTTCAAAATAAAAACAAAATAATGTTCACTGATATAAAATTAATTTTGTTACTAAAGGCAAGTGTAAGCCCCAGAACAGACACATCATTCAAGGTTGTCTCACTTGTAGCAAAAACAGGTCCAGGTCGAACTACTTCTAAGGAGTTAGTAAAATCAGATGTAATATTAATGAAAATATTCTCATAGATAAAGCAGACTAAGCTGTTGGCAAAATTCCTCCATCAAGCGATAGTTAGACTTCATATAATATTAATGCATCTGATGTAGAAAAGCAATTATTATTATATATGCATGCCAGAAATTGTTTAATTTGCATTTGGATAAAACACTGACTTAGTATAAATTAGCCCTTGGCATAGGAGTAATTCATATGTGCTTAGACATTTTTCTCTTTTTCCTAAATTCAATCATAGTTCGAAAAGAGACTTTTGATTACTCAAGGGTTCCTTTGTGCACCATGATTTAAACAATAAAAAGGATTAGTTTTTTCAGAGTACTCTGTCTGTATGCAGTACATTGTGAGCTGTCCTAAAATACTAAAATGTTTGCCTTAGTCGCAGAGAAACATTTGACTGATAACAATGATCTAGCCTCATCTTCAATTTGCAAAAAGAAAAATAAGAAAGAAAGAAAAGAAAATGAATGTGGCCACTTCATAATCATTGAGTCTTTCTGGTGTGTTTTATATAGAAATTAAAATCAAGTAAAAAAAAAACAGTATATTAAATCTTTAGTAAAATGGGGTTCCAGTGTTTCTAAAATGAGATATGCAAAGTACAAGTCTATGACACAGATAAAGATAGAATATTTTAAGTGATCAGGGCTTTCTTTTCCTTACACTATACATGTAAATGGCATTCTTAGGATTATAAGTAACCTGGGATTCTTACTTCATGGTCCAAGTATCTTGATTGTTTAAGATAATCTATGAAGATTACAGTGAACAGCTTCATGGCAAACATTTGAATACTACCTAGCATTTGATGTTACTTGTTTTATTTGTCAGATAAGGATATAAAGTCATGTTATAGAGCATATTTTGAAGCTATGTTCAAAAAATATAACAATATCTAAAGAAATGCCTTTCAACACTGAAGGCATACAGCCAGTAATAAGACATGCATAAAGTTCAATACCCAGTGAAGGAAATTTCAACCTTGTTGTGATAGCCTACAATATGCTGATTGGTTTAGCATCTGTTGGAACATAGTCCAAATCTTTGGTTCCTTTCAAAACAAAGCTACAAAAGATAAAAGCTACTTGCCACCTTGTCTGATGACTTCTTCTCATGTCTGTGTTTTATTGAAGTATTTATTTTTACATTTTCAGTTAAAAATAATAAACAGGAACAGCTTAAGGAATAAACTATTCATTACCTAACAAATATTTATTGAGGAACAGTTTGCATACCATGTTCTATATACTGACAGCAAAACAGTGAAGTTAAAAGGAAAAACAAAGATATAGAAAGGATGGGAAGGGAGGGAGAAGGAAAGAGAAGGGAAAAAAAAGTAGAGAAGGAAGGATCTACTCTCTCAATCCTCAAACACGATTGGAGACAAAACAGCATTTAATTCACAGATTCATATGTAACACAATAATACGTAAAACATATAATGTCTCATAATAAAATATAACTGTAATCACTATCTATTTAGTATTGTTAAGTGTACACATCAGTTTTTGTGATGAAGTAATATTTCCACAATATTACTAATTTCCATTTAATTATGATTTATTCTTCTTTCTGGTCTCCCTCTGACAATGAATTACCCTGATGATTTCAACAGATACAATACTCTTTTTAAAAATATATAATCATATTCTAAAAATGCACTTCCTTTCTTGATATAATACTTGAGAATACTTTCATTGTGAGTGTGTAAATCTAAAAAGAATACTACAATATATTAAGAACATCTATTAAGATTTTAATTTTTCATCAGTGCTTCAAAAATCCCATCCATCACCATTTCTGTCTCACAGGCTTAACATTCATTCAAAAGAATGTTTAATTTGTATATGTACCACAGTACATATACACAATGGAATATTATTCAGCAATAAAAGAAAATAAAATTATGGCATTTACAGGCAAATGGATGGAATTGGAGAACATTATGCTTAGTGAAGTAAGCCAATCCCAAAAAACCAAATGCCGAATGTTCTCTCTGATTAGTGGATGAGGATACATAAGGGGGATGGGAATGGGAAACATAGCAGAAATGCA
>PVHX01015242.1:0-47549 GCA_004024805.1 Geosciurus inauris
TTTTTTTTTTTTTTTTTTGGTACTGGAGATTGAACTCAGGGGTACTCGACCACTGAGCCACATCCCCAGCCCTATTTTGTGTTTTATGTAGAGACAGGGTCTCACTGAGTTGCTTAGCACCTCGCCATTGCTGAGGCTGGCTTTGAACTCGCGATTCTCCTGTCTCAGCCTCCCTAAGTGCTGGGATTACAGGCTTGAGTCACCGCGCCTGGCTCCAAGTATTTTATATATATAATGCACATGTTTATACCCATAGCATATATATAAATGGGAGGATTATATGTATCATATATGTATGTGTGTGCACATGTATAGTCATACAAATGCACACACACAGATATTCATGCACACACAAAAAGCTTTCTATTATGTAGAGACAAGACCTTATCAATGATATTGTAGCAGACGTTTTGTCCCAAATTAAACAACAAAAAATATTTTGTGATGCCTTTAATGTAACAACTTGGGGATGACTGTGAATAGTGTGGCAGTTATGGGATAACCTGTGCTCACAAGGATCCCTCCTCTGAATAGTTCTAGAGGATGCTATAAGAAACTTGACCTGAAACACTTTTCTTCCCCAAACAGAAAATCACTGCAGATTCATCAAGCATCAAGAGCTCCAATTTCAAAACAAATAGAAAAACCCGCTTTATCATTCATGGATTCACAGACAAGGGAGAAGAAAATTGGCTGGCCAAAATGTGCAAGGTGAGGCCTGGTAAACTCTTAAGGAAAGCTTGTCTCAGAGGCAAGTAAGTCACTGGCCCCAGCCATGGAAGACAAGTTCTAGTTCCTACCACCCTGGAGGATCCTGTGGCCCCCTACTGAGCCTGAGTTCCCAGGGGAGGTGCAGGAGGAGGTGGTGGGTGGAGGGCCTGGGACAGTCAGGGCAGTGAGGTGGGCAGGCGTTTGGTGGCTCCAGGAAGTAGTAATTTAATAGCATTTCCAGGGGTGCTTCGGAATTTAAGCAACAGAGACTGCCTAGCAGATGCCTCCCCGCTCTGTGCTCACTGGCTTTTCATCGTTGTATGAAGAGTTAAAGAACTCTCTTTCACCCAAACTGACACTTTCCTTCCATTTTCATGGGTTCCTCCCATCTCTAGTAGCAGTGTCTAGGAAAAGCACAGTAAGTTTTCATTTTGGGCTTGTGTTGTTTCAGCAGAAGTGATCCTGTTTTCTTCACTTTGCCTTTGGCTCTGTTACCAGATAACAAAGATTTAAAAGACAGTCAAATAGAAAAAGTTTTCCTATTAACTGCTAGTGTCTGAAGAACATTGATTCATTTATTTGCATATTTATTCTTTTTTTTTCCCCAAGTTTCTGTGGCATCTGTGACACAAAGCTTTTCCTCCAAGGTGTCAAGAAGAAGACACAAAGGCCTTCCTAAGCCCATTTGATTTCCCACCTGTCTTTGACCCCAGCCAAAGGCAGAACAGAGTCAACTCAAAGCATTTAGCTAATCTTCCAGCTGAGCACACTAGAGTCCATTCACCTCCTACCTCTAGAAATAACATGTAAAACCACAGCCTGCCTTCTAAAATACTTTAAACAGCAAAGGAAAAAATATATGATTCTTAACTGAAAGGGAGTGTAATTTAAGATATGGCTATACAATTTTTTTTCTAAGATTCCAAAAACAAATTATTGGTTTTTTAAAATTCGATTTGTCTTTGGCAATAATGTTGCATTATGATAAAAAAAAATTTAGTGGATTAAAATTGATGGTAAAGGCCCTGGTTTCCAGCCCTGACTCTATCCTCGTTTACTATGGCATTAGTAAATCAGTTTCTTTCTCTGGACTTTTTCCTTCTGTAAAGCAAGAGTTGGGAGATGATTTCAAAGATTGCTTCATTATTCTTAAACTCTTTTGGGGAAAGTTGGAAATATGTATAAACACACACTCAAATGATTTTTACCAGAACTACTCTGCATGAAACCATAATTTTGCTCTATCAGATTCTCTAGTAGATGCCTGGCAGGCTGTATTTTAGGTGAGGTAACTTCAGTAATGTTCAAAGAAATTCCCTATCTGATTAGTCGTTTTATCATGAAAAAGCCTACTCCTTTATCTTCAATACATTTATGTGTTTAAGGGGTAACGGGTCCTGCCTGTCTCCCACTCATTCAGTAAATGCTTATTGAGCACCTACTCTATGCCAGGAACTGTTCTAGGCACTGTGCATGCAGCAGTGAGAGAGAGACAATATCCTCAGCAAGGCACAATGTAGTATTATAGCATTCAGGATGTTCTAATGAGACCACCCAATCTACCTTGGCTGGTACTGTTGTCTGAATCAATTGTCAACCTATGCATCCATTGTAGAAGAAATCCCAAGAACCCAGCTCCCACCATGGCCATACTTCCAGTTTGGAGCCAATCTTAAACTTCAGGAAGGATTCCTTATCCATTACAGACTTGGCCTTTTGCTCATAACTGAAGTTAAAAGTGACATGATACTGTACAGATCAGGGAGGGGGTTTGTCCTGGTCCTCAAATGTGTTAATAAGTAATTAATGATGGTCTTGAATTATGTGCCTGTTTCTGTCTTTTGCATCAGAACATGTTCCAGGTGGAAAGCGTGAACTGCATCTGTGTGGACTGGAAAGGCGGCTCCCGGACCGGATATACCCAGGCCTCCCAGAATATCCGCATTGTGGGGGCAGAAGTGGCCTATTTCATTGATGTCCTTCAGGTAACTACTTCCAGGTTATTTAAAAACTCATACACATTGCTTTCTGAGTTCTCTTTCCAAAAGAAAATTGTAGAGATGTCAATTTTCTTGTTTAAATTTATTTTTTAACTGATACATAAAAACAAAAATTGTCCATATCTACAGATCACCATGTGATGTTTTGATACGTGTATACATTGTGTTGTGTTCCAACCAGAGCAAACGTATATCTCATCAAGAATTTCGTTTTTTATGGATCAAGATAATTTCTTCTAGCTTTTTAAAATTTATGATCACATTATTATGTATATTCACCCTACTGTGCAATAGTCCCAGAACATCATACCTTTCTATTACTTAGTGCCTGTGGACCAGCATTTCCCTTTCTCTCCCCCGTTAATCTCTCCAGCCTCTAGTAATCACCATTCCCCCTCAACTTCTGAGATCAACTTCTCTATATTCCACATGTGAGTGAAATCATGTGATACTTGTCTCTCTGTGCCTAACATGATCTCCAGTTCCATCTATGTTATTGCAAATGACAGGGTCTCATCTTTTTTTTTATCACCAAATAAATATTCCATTCTGTTTATGCACCACCTTCTCTTCATCCATTCATCAATTGATGGACACTCAAGTTGCTTCCATTTCTTGGCTATTATGAATAGTGCTAGAATAAACATGTAGTGCAGATGTCTCTTAATTATACCAATTTCAATTTTATATCCTTTGCTTATATGCTGAGTGGTGGGATTACTGGATCATATGAAACCTCTTTGCCATTTTCTGTAATGGCTGTACTAATTTACCTTCCCACCAACAGTATGCAGGGGCACCCTTTTCTCCACATCCTTGCCAGGACCTAAGATGTCTTTTTTTGGTACTGTCCATTCTTATTGGAATCTCATTGTTGCTTTGATTTGCATCACCTTGACAATTGATGATGTTGGGCATTTAAAAAAGAATATTCGTGTTGACCATTTGTGTGTCTTCTTTTAAGAAATGTCTATTTCAGGTCTATTGCCCATTTTTAAATCAGATTTTCCCCCTTTTTTGTCTGTTGAGTTGCTTGAGTTCCTTCTGAACAGTAAACTTTTGTCAAATGTATACTTTGCAAATATTTTCTCCTGCTCCTTAGGTTGTCTCCTTGTTCTGTTGATTATAGTTTGATGCAATCCCATTTGGATATTTCTGCTTTTGATTCCTGTGCTTCTAGAGTCTTGTTCAAAAAGTCTTTTTTCATCCCAATATCCTAAATCAATTATGATAATTGACAGACATTTATCTGCTGAAATATGACCTTCTCATTGATTGAAAAGAAAAATGCAAAGAAATCTAGATTTGGGTGTATCAAGAAACTTCTTTAGGTCTATAAACTAGTTTTTGTGGTTTTTTTAAGTGAACTTATTCAAGAAATTATGCAGATTATTTCTAATGAATTCTACCAGTATTTGTTTTAGTCTTATCAGTTATTACCAAGTATACATGACAATGTTAGCTTCAATATTAAACATTTTTTTTGTTTTTTTAAAGAGAGGTACCGTGGGCTAACAACCTAACCCGAGTAGGTAGCCTAAAGGATATAAAATGTTAAATTTGAATATATTTAAGTAACTTTCTTCATGATCTTTTATTTTAAATCCTTGCTTCCTCAACTCTGGGTAACAACCCATGCCTTTCAAGATACTCTCTATATAGCAATAGAATAAATATAGACCTATTTCCATCAGCTTAAAAGTTTAAACTCATTTTTATTTTTCACACAGTTGTGGGCAAAAAGCATGCAATCATTTACTTCAAAGAAGCAATGCTCCTTTTTAAACTCCAGACTTTGGAATTTTCTCCTTTGGTACCTACCTCGAATTCTGCAGTACTTCAGCACGTTCTGAATTTCAGATTTTCAGATTTTCAGATTTCTGAGACTATGGACCACCTCTGCCCATCTTTGCTCTTATTTGGGATTTTAGGTTAGGTCTAGGAACCAAGTTAACATAAAAAAAAGATCAACAGGAGAAAAGCATATAATTTTTGTATGTACCTAGGGACACTCATTAGATGGTGACAACCCAATGAAATGGGCAAAGGCAGAAATATTTATATATTTTGGACAAAGAGTGACAACTTTTTTAAAGACATGACAAAACAAAGATGTATGGGTGAAGGCTAGCAAATTCCAGCAGAGTCAATAAGAGGTATACAAAGGAGCGTACACAAGTGGAGGAAAGGGTTATTTCTTTAGGTGTATTTTATACCCACCCATTGCAGCATCAATTCCCAGACACTGGTGACAAGAGAACTTCTTGTGTTGGTACAGGGAAGGCATCTCTCTTCCAGAAACTTCTATGGTTTCCTAAAGGTAAGACAAAGCAGTTCAGATAGCCCTTCCTGCAACTGCCATCATCTCAAGAATATTTGTGCCAAGGAGGCATGTTTTAGGGCACCATTCTGGTGTTTTCTAGTCCCCCGTTGGAGGCTTCATTTTCGAAATGTCTCACACAGGAAGAGCCAACTTGGCAGCTTTTCAGAGATTTGGATTAGAGGTTCTGGTATCAGAGATTGGCAAAGGGAAAAAACATAGACTGGAATAAGCAGAAAAGACCAAATTTGGGAACATCATCCCGTATCTCATGAATCAGTCTCTTAGTCCTAAAAATAGACCAATTCAGTTAAATATGAAAGATGTGTGTTTCATTTTTAGAAGGTGATATTGAACGTAGGTTCTCATTAACATTAGGTTGCTATGTGGTGCAAGAATACAGGTCATAAATAAGAGGCATTTCTACAGAAACAGAAGAAAAATAAAGGCTAATGATTGATTGGTCTATAAACTAGTCTCTGAGTCCGGAAGAAAGCCAGATGAGAATGTTTTTAGATATTGAGCTCAAAATGTCCTCAGTGAAGCATGGGCAGGTAGTAGAAATATGACAATTTTTTGTTTATTTGTTTACAATTTGAATGTCAACCAGTTTCTTCTTCAGGAAAACAAACAAAAAACATTTTTTGGTTTTTTGTTTTGTTTTGTTTTTAGTGATTCCAAGTCAGAAAGACAGGAGAAAATTGGAAATGTTAGTTTGGAGATTTATAGCCGGATACCGGAGGAAACAAAAACAATTCAGGATTTAGTCCAATTTACAGGTAAATAATATAATCTCAAAACAAAACAAAACAATGAGCTAGAATCTAATAACACATGTACTATAGGGTTTTATTTTCTCTATATAATCATATTTACCATATTTACCAAAGTTAATTACAGTGATTTGTTTGCAAAATAACTTTAGTCTCATTGAACTTAGCCTGATTATTTACATAGTGCAACAAGAATCGTGATTAGCCAGGAGCAGTGACACAAGCCTGTAATCCCAGCATTTAGGGAGGCTGAGACAGGAGAATGGTGAGTTCAAAGCCAGCCTTAGCAATGGTGAGGAGTTAAGCAACTCAGTGAGACCCTGCCTCTACATAAAACACAAAATATATAAAGGTGTTTAATATGAAGAATGTAATCTGCTTATAATTTTGTGCAAAGTTAGAAAAATTATGATTGTAACAATTTTTTTCCTATTTGCCTCAACAAATGTTTTCAGTGAAAAAAAAAAAAACACAAAATAGGGCTGGGGATGTGGCTCAGTGGTGGAGTGCCTGTGCGTTCAATCTCCAGTACCAAAAAAAAAAAAAAAAAAAACAGAATCGTGATTGACTCAAATTTTAAGTTTGCTTTGTTGACATTTTTGATGAGGAATCTCAAATTAGGCACTAAAAGCCTCTTGAGGATAGGAAGCCAATCCAAGGACTCAAGCGCAAACTGTGACTGACAGATTTTTTTCTTCTCAAGGTCCCAAATAGCTAGAGGTGCCTGGGCTGGCTAGGAAGAGACATTCTTTGCTTATCACACAAACACTATGAGGGAACCATGTAGGTAAGAAACCAGTGCACTATTTCTAGAGGTTTTTTACTAGCTCCATAAAGTCAACCTCAGTCATTTAAAGCTGTCTAGTCACATTCCAGTCAAAGCCTTGCTAATATAACTAGAGTTTCCAAGTGTGTTCTGTTGCAATGAAGAGACTCTTAGTGAACTTATGCCAAGAATCATGTTGCCATAAAAATACAAAAATACATTAATGGTTTCTGAATCATGGAGGGATCGGGTAGGGAGCAAAAGTAAATGTTTCAATTGTTGTTCATATAAGTATATTTTACCAAATTGCTGGAAGCTTTAGAAAGCTTAAAATGTTTTTTTTTTCTTTTTTTGAGGTTTTCTTCTCTTTTATAAATTTGAAAAACAAAATCATGATCCTTCATTAGTTTAGTCCCACAATGATTCATTGTTGTTTTACTTGGTGTTGAATGAGCCTACTGGTTTCATGAACCTATTAATTTCTTCATTAGAGTTCTTAGAATTTTTACCCATCCTAATAGTTCTTTAAATTGTCAGAAACCTATCTGCAAGAGTACTTGTCAGTGTCTTTCATGAATTTTGTTGAAGAAAAGAAATTTGGGATTGTAGCTGATTGCAAATGCCTTTAGAGAAGAACCAGTCTAAAAAGTAACTGTCTGTGGACAGCCAAATACTTAGAATGATCCGTGATTTAAAATCTGATGACAGTTCATAATAATAATTCACATGTAAATCTGGTTATTTCCAACTGTTGTGATATGCAACATTTTATCCTAATAACAAAAAGGGTGATTGATAGCATTTTGCCAAGACATATCAGATTTCTAGGAATTTCATAGAGCTTCTGGGGGCACATATTAATAATATATCCATACATATTTTAAAAAAATATTTTTAGTTATAAATGGACATAATACCTTTATTTTATTTATTTATTATTATGTGGTGCCGAGGATTGAATCCAGTGACTCACAGGTGCTAGGCAAGCACTCTACCACTGAGCCACAACCCCGGCCCATATATATATATCTTCATACATATCTAACTCAAAGAAGGGTAAACATCATTTCTTATATACCAATGTTTCTCAGGTAATTTAATCCCAAATAACCCTAGTTGGCTTACTATCTTTGGATATTGCAGGGGCCCTCTGGAACATCCCAAAGTTAGTGTCACGTTAAAATTTTAAAATTATTATAAAATTAATTTATAATTTTATTTGGAGAAGTTTGAAAAAACTTTCAAATGGCTGATAATACTTGGAAAAAAATAGATCACAAGTCATTATGAAACTATAGCCATTTATTTAACCAAAATGATAACAAAATACTTAAAAGGCAAATACAGGAAGTTAAGTTGTTGTAGGAAAAAACTGTACCTCTGTTCAGTGTTCTTACATAATCAAAGCTCTACTAATGAAAATACAAAGCACAGGTAATTATTTTGACAAAATATGGAATCTCTCTTTTCTTCCTCAGAGGAGATAAAAGAAGAATTTTTATTACTATTATATCACTACCACAAGAAATTTTGGGGTAAATTCTTAGTTTTGTATTGATACACTGTTGATATTAAGGCTCATTTTAAAAAACCTTTATGATAAATTTACTCAACTTTAGTCAGCTTGGCCACACAAGATTGTCTTTCTCTCTCCCATTCTCTCTTTCTTCTCAACTTTTCATATTCATTCAATTCTATCTATAATGTTTCTTTATTTACTTACTCTGAAATTTTAACCTTTAAATTAGACAAATTAACTCTTTTCCTCCATAACAAAAACACATTTTGTTTTCCTTATAAGCTTTGCATACAGATGTTTCCTTTTTATAGTTTTTATCATTAGATAGAATTTTAATTCCTAACAGTTTTGAACCAACTTCTGTACACTAACACTATTTTATAATTTCTAGATATTGTGCTTCCTCCAAGTGCAAATTTTAAGCTTATTAACAGAACCAAATATCTTTAATTTCTTTGTAATAAGAAGCCAAAAGGAGACAAAATTAAACCACATATTCAGTAATTAATGTTTTAATATTTTATCTTAGTCAAAGATAATCTGAATATTTAATAAACATCCATATTTGATTTAACTGATAAACCTTTAAGGTTATGGTTACCAAATATATTGTTAAAAATGTCATTTTTAAACTTTTACATTACTTATATTTAATTTAATTGTATTCATCAATTAGCTTCTGGAAATTAAATGAAACATTAGATAAAGTGAGTTATCCCCTCAAGCTATTTTTCCTCGACCATTTTTACTGCAAGGACATGTTGGGCAAGTATCACAAAAGCAAGACCCCTGATGTTAAACACCTGAGTACTTTGCCGATGCCTAAAGACACTCAGTTTCATTCGAACAAAGTTAAACTAGTTTTATTTGTCTGAGAATACTAAAGTCACATGAGCTTAAAAAAAATATTTAAGTAAATTCCTATATCTGGTGGTTTGGGCTATATTTAATTTATGAGCATTCATTTATCTTTAAAGCAATTTAATACAATTTCTTTGAAGGATTTCATATCATGTAAACAACCATGAACATATGCATCAACATAAACCTACAAGCAAAACAAGGACATTATACCTTTCATTTAACATTTTTAGCCATGAGGCAGGTGTAATAACATAAAGCTCCCTATTTTGTAAAAAGGATTGTTGGATCCAAACCATATTTTTTTATTTTTTATTTGTTGTTTCCTTCCTCCCCCCCCCTCCTCCTCCTCCTCCTCCTCCTCCTCCTCTTCTTCTTCTTCTTCTTCTTCTTCTTCTTTTTGTAAATGGGACACGTTAAGCTTACCTGTTGACATGGCTAAAGACTTACTAATATGAATGAAAAGACTTAAGAGCTTTCATTTGCCTATTATTCAAATAGTCAAAATTTAGGCCAACAAGAAAGAGAGCAAGCAGAGCAGGCAGAACATACAGATAGCCAGAATATAGATTACATATAGACTACAGCCAGAATATCAACTTTGAATTGCCAACTTCTGTCCAGGGGAACTACTATTTAAATGTTGCCCTCTTTTAGTACAGGACATTTCCAATGTCCTGACTTTTCACAGTATCAACAAGCATCCTAAGATGAATGGATGAGGTTTGAGCATTGGTAAAACTAGAATCACTTCTAGAGACACATTCCTACTTTTGTGAAGACTTAATTTGCAAGATAAGGTCAATTGTTTTTAATTCCTCAAAAAAAAATTGTCTTATAGTCTGAGTGACATCAAGGGACTGTTTATACATCTAATTGCATTATGCTCAGTCTATTCCTTTCTATCAGGTAGCAAATTTCCAACTAAGGTAGAAAGCAAAAGATTTCATGTTCCAAATTTAGAGTTATTTATCTTTGGAATGTTTCAATAAGATATTATTTTTCTTTCTGAGTATATTTTGGCTCAGGGGAGAAAGTTTGAACTTTTAAAATATTTCTATCACACTCTAAATATAAATCAAAATCTTAAATTAATGGTATACTTCACAAGTGATACAAGGTGAAAAATAGTAAATATTTTGTGGCTATAATTAAGATATCCAGAAGAAGAACAAAAAAACACAGTCCTTCTAAGATATAGGGCCATTTCCAAAAGATAAGCAAAAGGGCTGAAAAATGGAAACACAAGTTAGTATACTTAGCTGCAATTAGGATGCAACTCACATTTCTTTCTGTTCATATTCTTGGGGCTCCCAAACTTTCAGTTTGTCACCTGCAAACTAAGGCTGTCTTACTCATGGTCCCCTTTATGCAGAAAAACAAATCAAAATAAGACAACAGGAAAATGGGTTGTCCACAGAAGAAAAGTAATCATTAACAAATGAGTGCCCCCAAATCAATAGCTGTACCAGTATAAATTTAAAACAAATAACTCAGACGAATTCAAACTTGTTCTTACAAAGATTTCTCTCCTGAGCTAAAAGAATTCACCGAGGAAAGGAATTTATGGTGGATTTAAAATTCTTTAACTTTGCTTTAAATTGATTTCTTCTTTATAATCTTGCTAAGGGAGTCCCTAAGGCTATCCGTTATACTCCTTTGTTTCCATTTTTAATTTGATTTTCCTACAGGTATAAATATTTCTTTTTAAATATAGCCAGTTTATTCAAAAATCAACTAAAACCAATAAGATTCTCATTCTGTCTCCTCTCTCCCTCCACAAAAACAGCCTCTATAAAAGAGTTTGTTCACATGTACATTTTCTCCTGCCAATTTGAATTTTGAAAGCAAGGAGCAAGTAAAAATGTACTGTCCTTTCTTGGCCGGGCACTACATACAGATATCAGGGAGAGCTGACAGTAAGATTTCTTATCTTTCTCTGATAGCTTTTGCTAAACCCCCAGGATCCCATCTGCAGACTCTGGAATGAGTGAAGGGTCCCAGAATCTCCTGGCTGGCTCACCCAAAATTATTCAAATTGTAGATCACCTCTAACCCTCTTAGCTATTATTTGGGATTTTTGAATTTTGTCTAGGCCTGGGAGCATAATTAACATAAGAATAGTTAACAGGAGAAAAGAATACCATGTTTGTTCATTTGTACATGTCCTTGGTGATACAAGAGAATGAAGACTGAAAGAAATGGGAAAAGCAGAAACTCTACACTTTTGACACACACAAAAAAGATGAGTTTTGTGAAAAAAAAAAAAAAAAAGACCCACAAGGGAGTATAGACTAAGGGGAGTAAATTCCAGGAGAGTCACTAAGAGGTAAAGTGGTATAAAACTGGTGGAGATTATGGTTTATTTTCATAAATTTATTTACACACATGTATTGTAGCACAAATTCTCAGTTACTGGTGACAAGGATAATCTTGTGTTTGTACAGGAAAAGCATCTTTTTATAGGAACTTTATGGCTTGCTATAGATAAGACAGGACTGTTTATATAGTCCTTTCTGCATCTGTTAATTCTTAAATGCCAAAAATATTCATGTCAAAGAGACATATTTTGGGATAACACAGTCTGGTTTTCTCCACTTTCCAACAGTCTCAGTTTGGATACTCACCTTCCAATGTCCATGTTATTGGTCACAGTCTGGGTTCTCATGCTGCTGGGGAGGCTGGAAGGAGGACCAATGGGGCGATTGCCCGAATCACAGGTTGGTCGTAAAAGCAAAAGCTTCTAAATGAGATTACATGTTGTCTATTGGGATCTAAAAGGACATACGGGGGAAAATCTGGTGCAGCTTGCTTCTCACTTTGCCAGACTTTCTGAATTGCCCCACATGACCAGAAATCAGGCCTTGCAATTTGTTATTAACTCTTGGTCTACAATACCCTCTTTAAAATGTAGATGTATTTCATGTGCCTAAAATGAGAATTGAGAACATCTAGAGACATTATTCAACTGTGTTTACCTAAGAAAAGTCTCATAAATTATATAGATATCACAAAATAATAAACTATATGGAAATAAGAGCCCCAGAATTCAAATATGTAAAATTAATTGTATTCTATTTCAATAGCAATGGTTAATGAGCCCAAATCTCATCAACTACAGAGCTGAGGGAACTGGGACAGAGGGTCAGGCTTTACTGGACTACCAGTTCTGGTGCTGCTAACAGATTTCGAATACTGTTTTGCAAACCCCAAACTGGCTGCACTTAGCCAGTGGATCACATGTTGGATAAAACATCAGAATGTGATTATTATGAAATTCCCTGAAGAAAAGCCACTTTCCTTTTAATCTCCCAATTTCTGTGTTGATGGGAGTGTTTGGATTGATGGGAGTGTTTGGAATTTCTATGTGTTAATTTTCTGAAAAGATGTTCTTCCAGAACATTCTTTCCCATCATTTGTAAATGTTTACCACAGCCTACTCACCCAGGCACTGTGCCATGGCAAACTATGGACTCCATGACCAGAAAAATGATTCTTGCCCTGTGGGAAATATAGTCTAGTGGGGACTCAGCCCAAACAGCTTTTAGTTCCATGTCTCCCAGGTCTGCCTCTTTTATGGTAACTGTGCTAGTGACCAAGATTCTCCCAGAGACTAAGCAGACATAAGTAGTGGCAAAGTCTATAGTTTGGAGAAATTCTCTTTAATGTAAATAGCAAACTAGAAGCAAGTTTCCCTTCTAAAAACACTAAATCAAGAAAGAATTTGTTGATTATGTTGTTATATTGTGTGCATGTATGAATATGTAACAACAAATTGCATCATTATGTACAACTATAATGCACCAATAAAAATGTGGGGAAAAGAAAACAAAAACCAAAAAAACACAACAGAAGAATTTAACTTATCTCTTTCCATACATGACACATGATTACACTTAGGTCTGTAACTAGTGAAGAAAAGTGAATATGCATGAATAATGTCATAATTAATAACATCCTTTGTTTACTTTAGGATTGGATCCAGCGGAACCTTATTTTCAGGATACACCTGAATTAGTTCGATTGGACCCCAGCGATGCCCAATTTGTGGATGTAATTCACACAGATTCTGCCCCCATGGTTCCCAACTTAGGTGAGCTCCATTTGTTCTTCTAAAAGGTTTTAAGCCTACACATTAGAGCATTTTACAGTGTCTATACAGTAACCTAAATATTCTCTTATTTTAAAAATTCTTCAGGATTAGGAATGAGCCAAACCGTGGGTCACCTAGATTTCTTTCCAAATGGAGGAAAAGAAATGCCCGGATGTCAGAAGAATATTATCTCTCAGATTGTTGACATAGATGGGATCTGGGAAGGTAAAACCATTATGTGCACGGGGGTTTTTCATTGGGGAACGTTTGCATTTTCTTTTGCTTTGACATTTTACAGGTCTCACATTTTATATGACAAAGGACTTTGAAGTTACAGGCTCCCATTTGGACAAGTGGGCATGAGGAGACTGTGGGAAAGAAATTATATTTGAAGTCAAATTTGTAAGGACCTAATTCAGAGAATACATTACTAGGTGGCATTTATATCAATGTGGACCAGTCTTTTTCTTCTCAAGCAACTTTTTCATTTCATTTAACAATGGGCAATTAACTATTATAACTTAAAACAGTACTTAATTTCTGAATGCTTCACAAATCATAAATACACTTCATAAATGATTTGTGTGATGACCTCCATGAGTTCATGCTAATTAGAGAAACCTATTCAACAATTATGTTCTGCTCATGACATTAACTTGGAAAAATAAAATCTTTCACTGATGTGTAATCATGTCTGATTTCACAGGAAGTCGTGACTTTGTGGCCTGTAATCACTTAAGAAGCTACAAGTATTATACTGATAGTATTGTCAACCCCTCTGGTTTTGCTGGATTTTCTTGTGCCTCTTACAGTGATTTCACTGCAGTAAGTACCCACATTTCTATTAAAGAAATTTGTGACTGTACTTCGCATGACTGACATGGTTCACTGTACCTGACATCATTCAATGAATGTTTATACTCTTATGCTTTTATACCTTTAATCATAGATATTTATTTTAATCACAGTAACCTTGTTGCCTATCACTTCTCTATCTGGTAAATGTTCCAATTTGTGATAGAAATAATCCTAAACAACTACAACAACAACAAAAATCTAGTCTATGGACAGCTGAGTTGTGTTTATAAGAAGCTATTGAAATACACGTTTTCCTTACGTGAAAATTTGCCTTAAATGCTGACCTTTTAAACTATAGTCATCAGCATGTGAACATTTCTGTGCATTCTCATAATATTCAACATTTCTTTGAATTTTCATCTTATTTGGAATTCTCTTGATATCTAACTTGGATTCTCATGTGTGTACTTGAAAATGACATATCTATTGTGCATTTTTTTCATAAACTTGGATTTTCTTCTCACTATAATTTTTTTCAAATCAATATTTCTAACTTATGCCATTCAATAAAGAAAATTTCAAGTGGCATCCTAATTACCAAGGAGACATACCTAGCAATTAAGATAGAACCAAAATCCAGGTTTCACCATTAAATAACTGAATGACTCTATGCAAAATACTTCATTACTTTAAAGTAGTTTCTTCATCTGTAAGTGTACATCATAATGATAGACTCAATGTATTTAGTAGGAGGAGTTAACACTGTGATGTATGTTAATTACTTAACCCAGAGCCAAAAATATAATCATCATCATTCTGGTTATGATAAGAAAGGGGTCACATGATTTATTCGTAGTACCTATACAGTAAGAATATACGGTAAGACAAGTAATTCCCCGTCTTCTTTCTTTGTTTTAACTTCTTATTTCTGTCTCTTTCAATGCCCAAATATAGATAACAGAGAAAACAAAGAAACAAACAAAAAACCTTTAGGACTAATTCGGTTAAAACAAAGTCATATTCAATAATATAAATAATCCTTTTAGGTAATACTCAGCACTTTCATAAAAATAAGTTCTCAGTCTTGTAGACTTCTTTGCCTTTGGACCCCCTTCCTAAACCTCTCTCCAAGAGGCAATGGGCAGCTAATCCTGGCAGTGGTGGTGCCACAGAGAAAATGATGTGGGGTCCACTGGAGTATGTGTACCACAGAGAAAATGATGTGGGGTCCACTGGAGTATGTCTCTTGGCTCCTTTGGATTCAGACCCATGTCCCCATCTACCTTATTGATGGACACACTCATGGCATTGAGAGATGAACTTTGGAGCTTGTTTACTCTTATAGCTTGGGCAGAGCCCTTCAAAAATGTCATCCAAAGAGGCTGGGATGGCCTGTGAAAAAGGGGGGTGGTAGTATTAAATTAAAATTTGAGGAACACAGAATCCAGTAGAAACCAGGGTGTGTCCACTAGGGAGAGGGGTTTCAAGGATTCTTTTAAAAGTGCTGGGGGCAGGGCAGGAGAAGTTTAATGAGTTATATGGGTTATTTGTAAAGAATTCTGGTTGGAGAATAACTTCTGTAGCTCATTGTACCAATGTGGACTAACTTAGGTCAGACCATAGTTCTAGGAAAAAGTTTAGTTTCTACAATCCCCAGGATATTCCTTCTCAGGAAATAACTTTTTTTTGTCATGTCAACAAGTTCATAAAGTGGTCACAAAATGGAGTCTGGGTCACATTTCAATCAACTTTTTTCCACACAGCTTTGGTCATCTTCTTCGTGGCTCTGTCTCCCTTTGGCTTTTGCAGGATGCTGGGTCTAAGGCTCTGCCCTGGGTCATCTGGTCCACTGATTCAAGAATCCACCACCTGCCTTTACTGTGGAGTAGCTTTCCCCACCAGCATGGGAATTGCTTGTCTTCCCAACTCTGTTCTTCTCTCTCCATCCCTTTTGCCACAATCCCTTGGCACAGGAAGAGAGGCTATTTTCCCATAAAGTATCTGTGTTCTCGAGACCCTGGTTTCATGGTTAAACCTTATTGACTAACTGGAGCATTTTTTCTCCAGGTGGGGAAAATTCTGAGATGTGAACATGCAGCTCTTGATGTGCTAACTAGAGGCTTTAAAAAAAAAGTGGAAACTGTTCTCTTTTTTTGAGAAAAGCCTAACTTTGGGGCCTGTTGTTCTCCTAAAACTCCTATGGGCATCAGAAGCTGATGATCACCTGATATTCTTTCTTATGCAATTTTTCAAAAATAAATCCAAGAGTTTGGATATAACTCAGTGATAAAGCACTTGCCTAGAATCCCTCAAGCTCTGGGTTCTAGCCTAAGGACCACAATCAATTGATCAATCACTAAGCAAGAAAATTCTAAACACCTTGCAGACAGATGAATGCCTTCAGACAAATAGGGCAACTTAGAAAAGCAAATGAGAAAAGAAAATACATGCACATAAATTCTCCCACTTGCCTTATTATTATTATTATGTTATCCAGCAGTGAAATTGCTGATTAATCTTTGAGAAGCATGAGATGCACTGCTAACTTTTGCCAAGACACTATTGGAGTCCCTTTTACCACCAGAACAAATTTCATTTTAGAATATTTGAATTGTTACATAGAGGGAAAGATGATGCACCATTGAAAGAAAAAGCATTTCTATTCATCATTTGTTTTCACTAGAACAAGTGCTTCCCCTGTCCAAGTGGAGGATGCCCACAGATGGGTCATTATGCTGATAGATTTGCTGGGAAAACAAATGGAGTGGGTCAGAAGTTTTATCTGAACACTGGGGATAAGAGTAATTTTGCACGTAAGTTTCCATTTTATTTACCTTAAATTCTAAGTATATGTATTTCATCATATCCATTGGGAATGTGTGAAATTGATGTTCTACACGATATGGAAAAAATGCACAATGCTGTGTTCCAGGTAATGATGGCTGATTTAGGTAGCAGAACATAGTGTGGGGCTTCAAGGGGACAAGAATAAATCTCTTCACAGTTGATTCTGGCTGAAATTAGAAGGCTTCCTAAGTTTTAATCTCTTTGAATTCAGTCACAAGTTCATTGAGCAGAATTATGAGGTTCTGTACAAACAAAAAAGTAACTCCAGAGAAGGATGGAAAGCAGTTGACAGATACAAGAGATATTTAGGATCACAAACTCCAGGGCATATGGGAAATGGAGGGTATGGGAATAATGAGGCTTTAGGATAGACTCCTGGGTTTCTTTTCTGGGTAACAGAGGAAGAAAAAGTAGATGGGGTGAAGAATATTGTAAAAAATAAAGACAAATGTGATCCCTTTCCCAATTTGGCCCATATTAGTGCTAAAGGGCAAAACCTTTTAGTTTTCTGTTGACTAGTACCAAGGGAACTGTCTTTTGGTTGCCTAAATTGGTTCATTTCCAAGGGCAATGGAAAACTGAAATATAGAATTTTAAGAATATAGAGTATTTAGACAAAAGCATGACAATACTCTAAAAGTTGATGATTGATGAGACTAAAACAAACTGATGAAAATGTCACAATCTGCTGTTTTTCCACGACCTTTAACATGAAGTTCTTAGAACATTTAAGAGCAAGTTATTATATTATAAATTGAAAGCAAAATATACTGCTTGGTCCTTTGGCTTAAAAAATATTTAAGCTTGGAGGTTTTGAACACCACTCCCCCAGCCCACTCCTCAATACCTGTCCCCTAAGCACTTACGTAAAGGAATGTCTATAACTATTACATAGAATTACTAATACCATATATGAATTACTCCTAATTCTGTGGTAGTGGGGTCCTTATTAAATTGTTTTAAGTGGGTCTTCTCTACAAGTTGACATTTTGCAAAATTTCTCACCCATGAAGGTTGGCGGTACCAGGTAGCTGTCACACTTTCTGGAAAGAAAGTTACAGGACATGTCTTAGTTTCCTTGTATGGAAGTGGAGGAACCTCTAAGCAGTATGAAGTTTACAAGTAAGTAAAATATCACTTTAAGTTTCTTAAGTGTTAAAATACTGTGCCTGTATGATGTATGCTATTGACAGACGAGTTTGTTTATTCTTTATGGGAGTGGAGTTCTATCACGTATAATAAAAAGAAACATATTCTTTCACATTGGTACCTTAATACACTTCAGAGTTATGTTTCTAAATTTTTTCTCTATTTCCTGAGAAAATCATTAATGTTTACTTTGATGCCTGATATCTGAATTCTCAACAGTAAATAATTATTCTCCCTGCAAAAATCTGAGAGTGGTGATATAATGATGCCACCATAATTGTGAGAGGATAGTAACTAAAACATGTTTGCAGTTTTAATAATAAAGATAACCTTAAAGTAATATGAGTCACTAGTGGCAAAACCTATCACTGAATTAATATGTACATGTGAATTTATTTAATGCATTAGGATGATAAAGTTTCTATTAATCATCTTGGGTAGAGATGTATTATTAAATGGTTTTAGGAATATGTTTGTGTATGTATGCATTTACATGTATGTTTGTTATGTGTATGTTTTGGTATGTTCAAGTATATTTTTGTTAATTTCTTAACTCCCCAGGGGCTATCTCCAACCAGGAAAGACTCATACTAGTGAGTTTGACTCTGATGTGGACGTTGGAGACTTGCAGAAGGTCAAATTTATTTGGTATAACAATGTGATCAACCCAACACTACCCAAAGTAGGAGCATCTAATATCAGAGTGGAAAGAAACGATGGAAGAGTGTAAGTAATACAACTTCAAAGGGCTGAGAAGAATCAAGTAGTGTTTACAATTCTACTCTTGCTAAAACTCTCCTTTAAGTTAAACTTCCTACGGTAGTTCACCTGTACCCCAGCCACACCTGCTTTCTAATACCTTCTGTATCTTTAGGGGAAAATGCAGTACTTTAGGAAAAGCAACTTTGATAGACTCATAGTAAGAGTTGTGTTATCTGATAACAAATTAAGTTTTACAATGAGAATCTGGCTTCACGATCCTAAGGTGAAAAAAAATTGTTAGGCAGGTAAACCTTTTGCTGTATATGTCATCAATATGTGTGTCTCCCCCAAACTTCATGGGTTCACCAAATTGTTGCTTAAATTGTCAGGAACTCATTTAACTTATCAGGGCACAGAAGTATGTGCTCCACATCACTGGTTCTCTTAGTGGAGACAGATGTCCAGGAGATCAGTCCTTCTTCTAACCACGACTGGACTGTGTGTGAGACAGAGGGCATTGAATACCACAAAGGATAAGGGACAGAAAAATACACTTTAAGTAATAAAGTCTCCATAATTATCAAACTTGGTGAAAACTGTAAACCAATGAATCAAAAAATGAAGGAAACAATGGCAGCATATATCAAATCAAATTACAACAAGTTGGAATCTTAAAGTAGCCAGAGAAAAAAGACATATCTCATATAAAAATAAAGAGTGTCCCACTTCATTCCTCCTGGGACATGAATTATCCCTCTGTCCGGTGCATTAATGCCTTACACACTGCCCACTCATTAGATACTAGGTAGCTTTTTGAGTATCAGACTGACTATTGATATATTACTGTGCTTGGGTTCAAGTTCTTCTTATTTACTTAATACCTTAAAACAAAAGAGGAGCTATCAGGCCACAGGAAGGCAAATTATAATAAAGAGAAAAAAAATTTTTCTGCACACTTTTTATGGTCCAGTTACTTTGCACATTTTATTTAATACATTTTATTAGAGAAAATTAGCTCCGAAACATCTTAAACATTGTTTGGTCTAATGAGAAAAAATGGGTCATTTCAGTTCCATTATTGAATTAAAATAAGAATGGCTAGCCAGCATGGGGACCTTCAGGGTTTCGGGCAGGCTGATTTCTGCATTGGTTAATAAATGCCAGCTCTTCAGCAGCTGCTTTAAGGACATAACGAAGGAGCTCTTCCTGTTCTTGAGAATATCCCTTGACAGCTTCTCTCTCTGTTGCTTGCACAACTGCAAAACAAAATTGGAAAGGAGAATTCAGTCCTTCAAGAAGTTTTCCCTCAACATCCACATTGGGCACAGGGTGTGCCCCTCACCTGGACACAGGAGGAGACCAGTGGCCATCCTTATGCTCAGCACTCCAGCTGGTACCAGGAAGACATAACCTATTGTTTTCTTCTCTCCACAGGTTCAACTTCTGCAGTTCAAACACCGTGAGGGAAGATGTTCTGCTCACCCTCACCCCATGTTAGGAGGTGGCTGAAATGTGTCACTGAATCTTACTGCTAATAAAATCTAGTGGTCAAGCAATACATTCTTTTGTCATCAATGTCCATTATTCAAATATGAAACTTTTGAATATGGTGATTAAAATCCAAAATCTGCAGTTTGTGGAAAAAACTACAAATGACTGTTGAACTTTGCTGCATACTATGTGACATTCGAACTGGCTACACTGCTTATGTGATACTGTCACCCTGTCCATTATTAACATTGCAGATGTCATTCTGATCACTGAAGGCAGATTTCCAGGCCCAAAGTGACCTCTCTTGTAGGCCCATGTGTAAAGTACCACCTTTGCTTCTTTGTCATGATATTTAAGTTCTGTGTCTCCTCCTCATCAGACATGTCAGGACTGATGACATAAAAGGAGATAAGGATGAGACACATCTGAGGCTTCCTGACTGGTATCCCTGTTCCCCCTGGGTCTCCCCAGATCCCTTGCCTCTCTGCAGTCTATATGATCTTCCTAAAAGGAGAAAGATTAATGACAGCTGAAGAGAAACGTGAGTAGATGTTATGGATTGGATATGAGATGCTCACCAAAAGCTCCTGTGTTCATGCAGTAATATTCAGAAGTGAAATGATTATATTGTGATAATCATAACCTACTTGGCTCATACCAGTTTGAATGGACTGACTGGGTAGTAACTGTAGGCAGGTAGGGTGTGGCTGGAAGAGGGGGCATTCCCTGGAAAGGTGTATCTTTTCTACTGCCCCTTCCCCCTTCTCTCACTGCTTCCTAGCTGTCAGAAGCAGAGCAGCTGTCCTCTGCACACCCTTCCATCATGCTCTTCTGCCTCACCTTAGCTCCACAGAAATAGAGTCTGCTGGCCATGGACTGAACCTCTGAAACCATGAGCCAAAATAAATGTTTCCTTCTCTAAGTTGTTCTTTTCAGGCATTTTGTTCACAGCCTAACACCATAGCCCATTTGATCTTTCTAAAGCACAAATCAAACATCCTCTGGTGATCTGCAGCACAGAATCCACATTCCCTGGTGAGTCTTGAGGTGACTGAAGGTGAATCCACATTCCCTAGTGAACACTTGAGGTGTTCATCAGGCTTCCAATGGGCCACGTCAAGTAGGTCTGCCTTTAACCTCAGACCTCAGCTTCGTCTCCCAGCACATTCCCTCTGGAACTTCATTACAGCCCCATCTCCCAAGAAGCTCTTGATCTCAGGTACTAATGGACATTTGCACTTTCTCTTCCAAGACTGTTCTTTCCCTGCCTTTCTTCTTTCCATCTATATCTGTTTAATTCCTATTGGTTTCTTTTGGGGGGGGGTGTTTTGTTTTGTAGTACTTGAGATTGGACTGAGGAGTGCTCTACCACTGAGCTAAGTTGTCCAGGCTGGCCTCAGACTTGTGATCCTCCTGCCTCGGTACACCAAGTAGCTGGGATTATAGGAATATGCCATGGTGCCCAACTACTGTGTTGGTTTCATATTTATCCAGGAAGGCTTTCCTCATTTCCATTATTCACATTACCTAAGATTGAATTAGAGTTAGAGTATCCCTCTCTGCACTCCCACTATATGCAGAGTTTCCTCCCTTTAAACTTCTCTCTCCATATGGTACTTGTAGGTCCACTTCTCTGTATATAACATTTGTAAATCCAAGGAGTTTACATGATATGTGCTTGGTATATGTCTGCTATGTGGTAGGAGGAACATGAATATCTTTAAAAATTCACCTCACTAACAGAAACAAGCAACAAATCCACTAGAGTCCATCATTTAAAATTAGACCGTGTCTAAACAAAACTACTCTACAAGAGGAAGGAATATCTATGCTAGTCTTACAAGATGGGTAGGGAGTTGCCAAGAGGACATGGTGGCAAAAGGGCTCCAGAGAGAAGGAACATGATAGGCAAAGACAGAGGGGCATGAAAATATGAGAAACTGAAAAGACCTTTCATTCCATGTTTCACCAAAATACATTCAGGTTGAGCATGAAGGGCCATCAATCTGTGTCAAGCAGGATGCTTTCTTTTTCATGAACCAAGAGCACCCACTCACACCAGCTTCAACAACAAGGAAATGTATTGGCTCGTGCAATCGGAAAGCCCAGAGATCAGAACGTTTTTATTGATGCAGCAGCTCAATGACCTCTTTCTCTTTCCATACTCTTCTGTGTATGTGATGCTTTTATATCAAGGCTGGTTCCCCTCCCACTTGAAAGGAGCCACAGATCTCCTCTTTCACATTCAGTGAGAGAGAGAGAGAGAGAGAGAGAGAGAGAGGGCGCATCTACCTTCCCATCTCTGACATTCCTCTTCCTGAGATTTCCTGACTGGCCAGTGGTGAGGAAAGTGGAACATGCTGGTTGCCTTGAGTCAATCGGGGCCCACGCATGGGGATGGGAGGAGGTCAGGATGCCCAGGGCTCATGGACCAGGTGGAGGAGGAATAGATACCTATGTGAGAACAAGAAGTCATCCTCCTGGTTCTCCTCGTGGTGGAAGAATGGAGCTGCTGATGGCTGACAGGGGTAAGGTTTGGGGACGAACAGGTTTGGGAGGGAGGTCAGAATGTCAGTTTCAGTCACGTCACACTTGAGGCATTCATCAGACTCCCAATGGGCCACGTCAAGTGGGCAGATTGATACACACGCAGAGTTGAGAACAGAGGGTTAGATAAATGTGTAAACTTGGGCATCTTCAGTGCACAAATGACATCTTTAAAAGCCCTATATACACCTGCAAAGAGATTGGCACAATGCTCTCCACATGCGAGTACCTAATAAATGTTCACAGTTGTAATTACTATGAGTACCTCATGTAAATATCCTGTAGCATTATTATAATGGTGAATGATCACTAAAATCAATGAATGGAAGTGTTACCTGCACATTTATTCAAGTGATGAAACAAAGTAGTTTAAAATAATTCAATTTTAAAATGTGTTTGCTAAGAAGAATTTTCATTTTATGAAAGTTGTTGGAATCAAAATAAGAATCACAGGCTGAGGATATAGCTCAGTTGGTAGAGTGCCTGCCTCGCGTGCACAAGGCCTTGGGTTCAATCCCCAGCACCACACACACACACACACACACAAAAAAAAATAGTCACTTTTATTCAGCTATAACCAAATAATAAATAGATGAAGCCAGCAGGTTATAACAGCAGAGTCTCATGCAGGTGCGCTGATAACTAGAATTGTCCACAAGAGGCTCTGCCACAGTCACAACCATGCTACCTCACATGTGAGGATCTCTGCCACCAACTGTCAGCCTTGTCTTGGACCAGTGCCCCTCTTACTGTTGATCCATGTGGCCAATGATTATTGTTTCAAACTATCTTATGGAATCCTCCTCATTTCACCTTTAAGAACTTCCCACAGTTTTCATCTCCTGGATAACACATAATTTTTATAGCATGTGTGTTTCTCTTTCAATGCTCTGTTATTCCCAAGTAAATATCACTTTCTTTGAAGAATCTTCCTTGGATTGTAATTTTTGGACAATTTTCATCACAATGAATCTGTTTGAAAGTCACTTCTTTTCAAATAAGTAAGTTTTTGTCTTTTTCCATTTCTTTTTATTTATTTATTTATTTCAGATAGACATGACAGTAGAATGTATTTTGAAATATTGTATATACATGGAGTATAACTTATTCTAATTAGGATCCCATTCTTATGGTTGAACATGATGTGGAGTTACACTGGTGGTGTATTCATACATGAACATACAAAAGTAATGTCTGATTGATTCTACTATCTTTCTTATTTGCATCTCCCCTATTTTCCCTTCATTCCCCTTTGTCTAATCCAATGAAGTTCTATTCCTCTCCCCTACTATTGTGTGTCAGCATCCACATACTGGAAAGAACATTTGGCCTTTGGTTCTTTGGGACTGGCTTATTTCACTTATTATGATAGGCTCCAGTTCCATCAATTTACCTGCAAATGCTATGATTTTGTTCTTCCTTATGGCTTAGTAATATTCCATTGTGTATATATGCCATATTTTCTTTATCCATACATCTGTTAAAGGGCACCTAGGTTGGTTCCTTAGCCTAACTATTGTGAATTGAGCTGCTATAAACATCAATGTGGCTGCCATCGTGATATACTGATTTTAAATCCTTTGGGCATATATTGAGGGGTGGGATAGCTGGGTCAAATGGTGGTTCAATTCCAAGTTTTCTGAGGAATCTCCATACTGCTTTCCAGAGTGATTGCACCAATTTGCAGTTCCACCAGCAATGTATGAGTGTACCTTTTCACTCACATCTTTGCCAACATTAATTGTTACTTATATTCTTGATAATTGCCATTCTGATTGCGGTGAGAAAAAAATCTCAGTGTAGTTTTAATTTGCACTTCTCTAATTGCTAGAAGTGTTGAATATTTTTTCGTATATTTTTAGACCATTCATATTTCTTCTTCTATGAAGTGCCTATTCAGTTCCCTTGCCCATTTATTGATTGGGTTATTTGTTTTTTTGGTGTTAAGTTTTTTCAGTTTTTTATATATCCTGGAGATTAATGCTCTATCTGAGGTGCAGGTGCCAAAGATTTCCTTCCATTCTGTATGCTCTCTCTTCATGTCCTTGACTGTTTGCTGTGAAGAAGCTTTTTAGTTTGATACCATTCCATTTATTGATTATTGGTTTTACTTCTTGGGCTTTAGGAATCTCATTGAGGAAGTCAGTTCCTAAACTAATGATGGACAGTTGGACCTACATTTTCTTCTAGTAGGTGCAGGATCTCTGGTCTAGTGCCTAGGTCCTTGATCCACATTGAGTTGAGTTTGGAGCAGGGTGAGAGATAAGGGTTCAATTTCATTCTGCTACATATAAATTTCCAGTTTTCCCAGAACCACTTGTTGAAGAGGCTATCTTTTATCCAATGTATATTTATGGTGCCTTTGTCTAGTATGAGATAACTGTATTTATGTGGGTATGTCTTTGTATCTTCTATTCTGTTTCATTGGCCTTCATCTCTGTTTTTGTGCCAATACTATGCTGTTTTTGTTATTATAGCTCTGTAGTATAATTTAAGGTCTGTTATTGTGATGCCTCCTGTTTCACTTTTCTCATTAAGAATTGCTTTGGCTATCCTGGGCCTCTTATTTTTCCAATTTTATGAATTGGAAAGGAATGAATTTAATGAATTTTATGACTGCTTTTTTTTATTTTTTGTGAAGAACATCTTTGGATTTTAATAGGAATTGCATTAAATCTGGTAGTATTAAATTTTGGTAGTATGATCATTTTGACAATAATAATTTTGCCTACCCAAGAATATGGGAGATCTTTCAATCTTCTAAGATCTTCAATTTCTTTCTTTAGTGTTCCGTAGTTTTCATTGTAGAAGTTTTTTTGCCTCTTTTGTTATATTAATTCCCAAGTATTTTTTTTTGATGCTATTGTGAATGAAATCATTTTTCTAATTTCTCTTTCAGAGGATTCATCACTGATGTATAGAAATGCATTTGATTTGTGGGTGTTAATTTTTATATCCTGCTACATTGCTGAATTTGTTTATGGGTTATAGAAGTTTTCTAGTGGAATTTTTGGGGTCTTCTAAATACAGAATCATGTCATGGGCAAATAAGGATAGTTTGAGTTCTTTTCCTATTTATATCACTTTAATTTCTTTCTTTTGTTTAATTGCTCTGGCTAGAGTTTCAAGGACTATGTTGAATAGAAGTGGTGAAAGAGGGCATCCTTGTCTTGTTCCAGTTTTTAGAGGGAATGCTTTTAAAAATTTTTCTCCATTTACAATGAGGTTGGCCTTGGGTTTAACATATACAGATTTTAAAATATTGAGATATGTTCCTACCATCCCCAGTTTTTCTAGTGTTTTGAACGTGAATGGATGCTGAATTTTGTCAAATGCTTTTTCTGCATCTAGATAATCATGTGATTCTTGTCTTTAAGTCTATTGATGTGATGAATTATGTTTATTGATTTCCATATGTTGAACCATGCTTGCATCCCTGGGATGAGCCCCATTTGATCATGGCACACTATCTTTTTAATATGTTTTTGTATGTGATATGCCAGTATTTTATTAAGAAGTTCTGCATCAATGTTCATCACAGATTTTGATCTGAAGTTTTCTTTCCTTGATGTGTCTTTGTCTGGTTTTGTTATCACAATTATACTAACTTCATAGAATAAGTTTGGAAGGGTTCCCTCCTTTTCTATTTCATGGAATAATATAAGGAGGATTGGTATTGGTTTTTCTTTGAAGGTCTGGTAGAACTCAGCTGAGAATCCATCCAGTCCTGGGCTTTTCTTTGTTGGTAGGCTTTTGATGTTGTCCTCAAGTTCAGTGCTTGAAATTGATCTGTTTTAATTTTCTATGTCTTCCTAATTCAACTCAGGTAGGTCATATGTCTCTAGAAATTTTTTGATGTCATCATGATTTTTTATTTTATTGGGGTATAACTTTTCAAAATAGTTTCTGATTACTGTCTATTTCAGCAGTATTCCTTAAGATATTTCCTTTTTCATCATGAATTTTAGTAAGCTGAATTTTCTCTCTATTCATTAGCTTGGCTAAGAATTTATCAATTTTATTCATTTTTTCAAATAAATAACTTTTTGTTTAATTGACTTTTGAATGGTTATTTTTGTTGTTGTTTCAATTTCATTAATTTCAATTCTGATTTTGTTTCCTGTCTTCTACTACTTTTGGTGTTGATTTGTTCTTCTTTTTCTAGGGCTTTGAGATGTAATGAAAGGTTATTTATTTGCTGACTTTCTATTCTTTGGATGAAAAAGCTCAATGTAATGAACTTTCCTCTTAGAACTGCCTTCATAGTGTCCCAAAGATTTTTATAAGTTGTGTCACTATTCTCATTTACCTCTAAGTATTTTTTATTTCATTCTTGAAATAAATTTTTTATTTCATTCTTTCATTCTTCTTTTATTATCCATTGGTCATTCAATAGTGTATTTTTTGGTCTCCAGGTGTAAGAGTAGCTTCTATTTTTTATTTTATCATTGATTTCTAATTTCACTTCATTATGTTCTGATAAAATGAAAGGTATTATCTCTATTTTTTGTGTTTCCTAAGAGTTGTTTTTTGACCTAACATATGATCTATTTTAGAGAAGGATCCATGTGCTGCTGAGAAGTAAATTTATTCAATCACCGATGGATGAAATATTATATATATGTCTGTTAAGTGTAAATTATTAATTGTACTTTTTAGTTCTATAGTTTCTTTATTATTTTTTTAAGGAATCTCTCCAGTGATGAGAGAGTCTTGTTAAATTCACTCAGTAGTATTGTGTTGTGGTCTATTTGATTCTTGAAGTTGAGAAGGGTTTGTTTGATGTACATAGATGCTCCATTGTTTGGGGTAATAATATTTATGATTGTTGTGTCTTATTGATGAATAATTCCCTTAAGTAGTATGAAATGAAATTCTTGGTCCCTTCTGATTAACTCTGGCTTGAAGTCCACTTTATCGGATACAACAATAAAAACTCTGCTTATTTATAAGATCCATGTGAATAATATATATTTTTCCCATCCTTTTACCTTCAGTCTGTGGATGTCTTTGCCTATGAGCTGGATCTCTTGGAGATAATGTATTGTTGGGCCATGTTTTTAATCCAATCTGCCAGTTTATGTCTTTTGATTGATGAGTTTAGACCATTTACATTCAATGTTATTATCGACAAATAATATTGATTTTTATTCCCTGTCATTTTTATTTACTTCTGGTTTTTAATTTGGATTAGTTTCTCCTTTGATTGACTATTCTTCAAGTGTAGTTCCTTTGCTTGTTTTCACTTTTATTTTCATTTCTTCTTCATGAAATATTTTATTGAATATGGTTTGTAGTACAATCTTTCAAATTGTGAATAATTCTTTTAACTTTTGTTTACCATGGAAGATTTTTATTTCATCATCAATTCTGAAGATTAGTTTTTCTGGGTATCATATTCTTGGTTGGCATCTATTTTCTTTCAGAGATTGGTATATATTATTCCAAGACCTCCTAGCTTTGAGGGTCTGGGTTGAGAAATCAGCTGAGATCTGAATTGGTTTCCCCTAAATGTGACCGGTCATTTTTATTGGGCATCCTTTAAAATTCTATCTTTATTCTGTATTTTCATAATAATGTAGCTTGATGTGAGTCTGTTATAATTTTGTATATTTGGAGTCCTATAAGCCTCCTGTATTTGATTTTCCATTTAATTCTTAAGGTTTGGGAAATTTTCTGATATTATTTCATTGAAAAGTTTGTGCATTCCTTTGTTTTGTATTTCTGAGTGTTTTAGTGAGCTTTTTCACTGCTGTGACTAAAAGACTTGACCAAAACAACTGTAAGGGAGGAAAAGTTTATTGTGGGGCTCATGGTTTTAGAGGTCTGAATCCATAGACAGCAGGCTCCATTCCTCGGGGATTAAGGTGAAGCTGAACATCATGGCAGAAGAGTGTGGCAGAGGGAAGAAGCTCACATGATGATCAGGCAGCAGAGGCTGCACTCTTCAGATACAAAATTATGCCCCATAGCCCCACCCCCAATGAACCACTTTCTCCAGCCACACCCTACTTGCCTCCAGTTACCACTCAGTTTATCCCATCAGGGATCAATTCACTGATTAGGTTAAGGGTATGACCCAATCATTTCTCCTCCAAACCTTATTGGATTGACTCACATGTAAGCTTCTGGGGAATACCACATCTAAACCATAACACTGAGCCTTCATCTTTCCTGATAAATCTTAAATTTTTTTCATGTTATCCCACATGAAAGTTTTGAAAGTTCTGTTTATGGTCTCTTAAAATCTTTTCTCCATGGTCAACTCTATTTTCAAGATTATATATTTTGTCTTCATTGCCTGAAACTTTGTCTTTCAAGTGGTCTAGTCTGCTGGTGATGCTTTACATTGAATTTTTAATTTGGTTTATTGATTCCTTCATTTCAAAGATTTCTGCTTGATTTTCTTTTCAGAATCTCTATCTCTTCATTGAAATGATCTTTCACTTCCTATATTTTCTCTCTGATTTCACTCCCTATATCACCCTTTACCTTACAGATCAGTTTAACTACAAACGTTTTAAACGCCTTCTCTGTCATTTCTTCCACTGTGGTGTAGGTGGAGTGTCTTGGTTCATTTGGGGTGATTTGTTACCTTGCTTTTATACATTGTATGTCTACCCATCTAACAGTATGGATCTGAGGCAGTAGAGTTTCTAGTCTGTGGACTTATAGTGTCCCTGAAGGTTTCCACACCCTCAACATTTAGAGGGAAACAAATAATAGCAACAACCAATGCAAGCAATATACAGCATTAAACCAAATAGTTCCTGCTATGACATCTGCAATATTAATTGTGATGATAAACAGAAATGATGTGATTAGTTATCATGCACAGTAATAACAGTAAGTTTGCAAAAGGATTTATAATTTTGAATGGCGAACAGGGAGAGAACAGAAATGATGCAGGATGTGATGATTATGAGGGAGGAGGAGAGTAGATAAAAGTAAAAAATTAAAGGAAGAGTGAAAGAGAACAATAGGGATAGGCTGTTAGCAGAAGAAAGGGAAAAGAATCAAGGGAAACATAAGTGAGAGGAAAAAATATAGAAAGTTTAAAAAAATAAAAAAGAAAATTTAAAAAAATAAAAATAGAAATAAAAATTAAAAAATTTCAAAGCAAAATCAAAATATACTAATCAAACATCCTAGTCCTCAAAATGCTGATCCATGAAAAATAACTGGCTTTAAAAAATGCTAGAAATGAGAGAAAAAAACAAATATGAATATGTATAAAAGTCCATGAACCATTCAGGTCACAATTAAACAGAAAAAAATTTTTTTTAATTAAAAAAACATCTTGATAAAATTTAAAGAATTGCTTCCTTTGGGTAAACACATAATTCTCAGCTTCCCTTCTCAACAGTGTTAGGTGATGTGGTCTGGAGTGTGATGCTTACTCCACCCACAGGGTGAATTATGCTGGATTATGAGAGAAATTCCATAGGCAGTACTCCTGGAGGTGGGGTTTAGGCTAAGGTAGTCTCTAGGTTTTTTGTTGAATGGCAATTCAACAAAATGGTCTGAAGACTTTAAATTAGCATTCTTCCAGAGCCCAACAGTTGCCCACTCTGGAAGACTAGACCTCAAGGATATCCCCTGGGTTCCAGTTGTGTAATGGAGGAGTCAATTCTTAGTCCCCTGTCACCAGCAGACTCCACATTTCCTGGTCTCTTGGGTTTAATCTCCATATTCAATCTCTCCTGCCCCTACCCTTTGGATTTCTGGCTGGGTGCATCTCTTCCAGCTGGTCCTACAAGTGGCTGGATTGGAGTAGTGAGGGGGAAGCCTGTTGGTTTTCCATGACCAGTAGTTCCCACATTTGATTTTTCACTTGGTCACTTAGGCAACTCTATGTCATGCAGTGTGGGTTTGCCAGGCCTATATTTTGGACCACACTTGGGTTTGCTAGGAATCAGCTTTCCCAGCTGCCAGCCCCCACTCTGTGGTTGCAAAATGGTTCCTTCCTCTGTCATCCACATGTAGCCAGGAGAGACATGGTTTCTTTCCTGCACAATGATATTGTGCAGCATGCATTTTAACTTAGTGTCTTTGATCTCTGAACTCTCTGTACCCAGACATGCCTCAGGCCTCCTAAAAAATATGAGTTCCTTTAATTTCCTTATCCCTCCACTTTCTTTGTGGAGGGACTGCTCTGGCTGGTGCCTCCAGTAGTGGCAGTGGAGGTGGCGCTGGGACTTCTTCTTTACTTTATTATATCTAACCTCCTGAGTCCCTGATCTGCTTTGAATGTCCAGTATTAAATCCCAGTAAAGTCTCCCCATTTTATCTTATCTTGCTGAGAAGCTGCCTATCTGCTTCCTTGGTTTCATGCCATGGAGCAGCTAGGAAAGCAACCTTCTCTATTCCACCATCTTGAAAACCCTCTCAAATGAATTATTTACTCAAATTATTTATCTGTTTCAGAATTCAGTAAATATTTAGGAATATTCTTATTCTTAGAGCCCTTAATCAAATCTTTTCTTATCTTAAGGCCCGAAGGAGCTTTCTATCAGTTTGAAAAGATGGGCCAGTCACTACTTAAATGACTTTTTGGCATGGGATTTGTAACATGGTTCTTACTTGCTAAATTTCTATTTTGTAGGACTGAGTCTAAAGAGCCAATTTTTTTAGCTCCTGTGGTTCAGCTTGCTCCTTCTAGAGGGGGCTTATAGAAGGCAACTGGTGGCCAACCCTACATTTTTGTTTTAACCAACATATACATTATACTCAAAGTGTGCCAGGCAATGTTCTATGTGTTTTATACATATTCAATCATTTATCCTGACAATACCCTGTAAGCTGTTACATTCATCATTCCCATTTCAGATGATGCAAGTGAAGCACAGAGATAGGTGGATCTAGGTTTTCTCAAAGGCATCTTGGAAGTCAAATTTTTTGTCCCCCCTTTTGATCTACTAAATTTCTTAATCACTTTTGGGCAATCTCGCCACTGCTACCCTAAGATGCTAGGATTCAGTGCTTTGTACAACAGCAGCCCAAGTTCAAGACTTGGCAAAGGTATGTTTTTTCATCCAGATCCCACACTCATACCTACGCGTGCCCTCATAAAAAAGAATGAAATTATGTCATGTGCAGGGAATGAAACTTGAGACCATTATGGTAAACAAAATAAGCCAAATTCAGAAAGTTCTGGGTTTTATGTTTTCTCTCATTTGTGGAAACTAGAGAGGAAAAGAGAAAAGAAAGGGTTGCAGGGGTGGGTCTCATGAAAATTGAAGAGAAGCCCATAGAAGAAAGAGACCCTGGGAAAGGAGGTGGGAAAGGAAAGGGTAAACACTGGGGAAGGGTATTTTCCAAATTGTACTGTCATATTGTGTGCACATGTGAATAAGTAACAATGAGTCCTGCCATCATGTCAATAATAATGCACCAATAAAAATATGGGAGAGGAGACAGTGCCTTCTCACATTCCTCAGCCCTGAAATTCACTCTGAGGATATGGGGAAATGCCTATAAAGTGTTCATGTGTCAATTCTACCTTTCACTAGTTCATAACCATTTCAGCGTTGGGTTCTAAAAGTTGGGGGTAGAACAGGGGCCAAAACAGGTGAAATCTCTGTCCTCATGGTAGTACATTCTAAATGGGAAAACCACAACTGCTAGTAACTAAGCTGATAAATAAGAAAGACCATGATAACTTGGGTCCATTGATCTGAAGGGAAACAAGGTACTGTGGACAGGGGTCTGGGGCCAGCCAGTGTCTGCGGTAGAAGGGCCTTAGCAATGAAGAGTAAAGACCTCACAGACAAGATGACATATAAACTAGTTGTTGAATGACAGGAAGGAGCCAGCCCAGTGAAGGTCTAGAGTTCAGAGTTTTAGGCTGTAAATGCAGAAGCCCAAAGGTGGGAAAGGACTTGGTCCCTTGGTTGGAGGTCAGCCTGGCCATATATAGAGGATGAAGAAGAAAGCAATAGAAAGAGAGCCAAGAATCAGACCTCAGACATCTCCTGCTTGCTGATCCACCATTAGGCTCTCACAAGTCTCTTCTGGTGTCAAATAGGCCATGTCAAAGAAAAACATAAATGCCTTTGACTTCCCCACAATCTACCATTCTCCAGCACCTTCCCAGACCACAGGAGCTGAGTTCCAAAGCTTTAATACATCACTACACTGGTCAACCAGATGGCTCAGTCCTGGCTGAGTTTAGGGCATGTCAATTTTCTATTGTGACTTATTCTATGCAAGCAAGCACTGCCCTTCCTCCATGTGACTGAGGTTCAACAGATCTTGTTGATGACTTGCTCAGCATTAACAAGTTTTTAAATATTCAAGAGCTCCTTATTTCACTCTGTGCATCCTGGATCCAAATTCCACCTCTTCACCTATTACCTGTGTGACTTTGTAGGGAATTTATTTCTCTTTTTTGTCTTAGTTTCACATCTGTAAAGGGAGCCCAATGATGGTACCCACCTGGGTGTGGTTGCTGTCAAACTTAAATTAGGTAATGCACATAAAGTGCTTGGAACTCTGACTGAACTTGGTAAACCTCAGTGACTGTGACTGAGTGACTCTTCATTACTCTGGAGAAAGTCATTTTCATTTTCCTAACAGGAAGGCCCTTAGGCCTGAACCCCAGTGTCTGGGTCATTCAGAAGTGTGACGTTTGACATTGAGGCATATTTAACTTGGGGGTGAGGAGGGCACCCACAGTGTTTGCTCTGTGAAACTTATCTGTCTTGTGTGTGAACTGGCCAGGCTGCACACAGATGTGCAGATCTGTGGGTGAAGCATGATGGCCTCACAGGGGCTGCGTCTTACTTGCAGGTGTTCAGTCTTTACATGACCTGGGAAAACTCAACAGATGTGACATTGGACTGGTGGTGTTGGCTTTGGGGGACTCCTGAACCCAGCTATTCAAATTATATTGAGACAGTACCATGACTGCTGTGGTTTTAAGCCATTATGTTTCAGATTGTTTCTTTGCATAGCAATAGGGAACCAGTAGTAGTGGGAGACTGTGGGGTCATTGTGAGAGCTGACAAATCTGTCTCCACAGAGTGTACCCAGGTGTTGCTAGTCTGCCAGAGGGGGCACAGGGCACACAGAGAAATTTTCTTAGACACTTTTCTTTGCTTTTAGCTATGTGGGGACATTTCCATCCATTCTGATGAAGAACAACCACTGTCTGTTATTAGAGTTTGTTGCTTGTAAACTACTTGGTGATGAAATAGAAAATAGAAAAACAATAAATTCAAACATACTCAGTCTCACCGAGCATTCACATTAGTGAGCAAAGACTCTCCACTTCCCAGCTGATGAGGGACCTGAAGGCTGAGGTGGCTTATCTTGTCTGAGAATCCAGGCTCTCCCTTCCCCTGAGTTCCCTGGGATATTTTTTATACTCCAGCCTTATCATTTGGACAATATGCACAAGTCCTTGCATAGATGCAGAGGCACAAAGTTGGTGACTTTCCCCCCTCCTTTTCATCAAGAATTCTTCCATCTTCTCAGACTTGTGGGAAGACTGGCCGCCATTACTAATCTTGTTCTGTGTATTTGAACAGATTAAAATATTAAGTACACACGGCATGTATAATCATCACTCACTGTTTCTTGTCCAAATGATAAGGCTGGAATATAAAAAACATCCCGGGGAACTCAGGGGAAGGGAGTACCTGGATTCTCAGACAAGGTTAGCCTCCTCAGCCTTCAGGTCCCTCATCAGCTGGGAAGTGGAGAGTCTTTGCTCACTAGCCTGAATGCACAGTGAGACTGAGTATGTTTGAATTTATTGCAGATGCTGATCTTCTGGACAGTCACACTTTTCCTGCTGGGAGCAGCCAGAGGTAAGAAATACAACACCTGTCTCATGGGAGGGCACAAACCTGAGCTCTCAGCCCTGGCCAAAGAGGCTTTAGCTCTGGCTGGGCTTCAGAGGCTGCAGGTCGCTGCAGGTTCCAGGAAGAGGCAGGTGGGGTGACATCGCCCAGGAGAGTGGACTGGGCAGCGTGAGAAGGACCTGCTTCTGAGCATGCCCTCTGGCCTGCCTTCATGCCCAGGGTACTTGTGGACAGAATTTTCTAGGAAAAGCATTAAACACCTCCCTGACATATTGACTTATCAATGCCCATTATCACATTAGTCAAATAAATATATCAGAAGAGTTTGAGAGGAGATTTAGAAATTCCAAGTTTTGGATGGAAATTGTAAGTGAAGGCACCATTGGTGTCCCTGTAGAATTCATGGGGGCTGGGCCAGGCCAGTTGGTGAGCACTAGGGGCAAGAAGCACTAGGAGCAGAGGTGGTGCCTCATTGTCGGCATGCTGCCCTGCGCAGAAGAGGGACACACGGAACCTGGCCTCAGGAGCTCACCCCTGAGCAGATTCATTCTTTCTCTTTAGGAAAAGAAGTTTGCTATAAGGATCTTGGGTGCTTTTCTGACTCTGAGCCCTGGGCTGGAACTGCAATCAGACCTCTGAAAATTCTCCCTTGGAGCCCAGAGAAGATCAACACCCGCTTCCTGCTCTACACCAATGAGAACCCAGACACCTTTCAGGTTAGATCTCGGTCTGCTTGGCATCTCTGGGATTGGGTGAGGGGCTCCCTTGCCCCATAGATCAGGAATTCCTTATCTCTGTGTCTGCTTCCTCCACCCTGCCCTGTCCCACCCCAGCCCTCCAGTTTCTCCCATCTGGGCCTTATGACTCAGAGTAGGCCTTCTGTAAATGATGGCTTGAATGAGAGTCTGGTGCATAAGTGCCAGATTCTGTAGCTGTTATGTGGTTCTGGGCTGAGCAAAGGGCTTACTGTCATCCAGCCAGACTCATGGGAAAGTAAACCTGAGGCACAAACCAGATCCCATGGAGGCCAGGGAGAAGGACTTGGGGAAAAGAGAAGTTCATGGAAGAGGTGACTTTGTGCTAGCTGTGAAAAGCCAGGGCACGGAGACCTGCAGGAGTGGAGGTATGGGGGATGGGCTCAGGGCAGGATTGCAGAATCATGAAGCACTCTGCATATGTTACAGATTCTCCAACTCTCTGATCCATCAACCATCGAGGCATCTAATTTTCAAACAGACAGGAAGACCCGGTTCATCATCCACGGCTTCATAGACAAGGGCGATGAGAGCTGGGTGGGAGACATGTGCAAGGTAGGAGCTGGCTCTGACCCCTGCTGGCCGCCCTGTTGGAGGCGGCCACTTTCCATGACTGTCTCTCATTTTACCCAATCACAATAGATGATTCTGATAACAGGAAGCCCATGCATATCAGTTCTCTTTAGGCAATCAAAATGCTTCTCTTCACAAAATCAAAATTAAAATTCCTGTTTCCAGACTACTTCTGCAGCTGGAAGCAATGGCATTTGCCATGTGAACAAATAGACCCACCCTCTCCTTTCTGGTTAAGTCCAGGCTCAGTGTTTTCTGCTTTCATTTTTAGTGAATGCACTTTGTATTTCTGCAAGTGAGGGATTAGGTTCTTTTCTTTCATATTTGCCCACATCTCCAGGGGTCAGAGATGCATTTCTGGAACTATCCATTTGAGATGAGACCTAAGACTGACAAAAAATGGCAGAACAGAGACAGCTATAATTTCATGTGATATAGCATCTGCTGGTCAGAAGGACAGCACCAGAAGAATACAGACAGGTTCCACACACGCATGCACATGCACAGACACAAATGCATACCTGGACATCTGTGCACACAAGTACATAGGCCCATGTACACACACACACGCACAATATATCACCCTCCTTTCTTTTCACATGTACACTGAGATTCAATCTATTTTTCTCTCACCTAAGAATTTATCCCAGCAGTCTACCTTCCACACATACATTAGTAACAACATTAACTGATAGTATCAACAGGAAAAATCACAAACCCCCAAATTAGTCACTCTGCATTTGGCTTTGGTTTACCAAGCTTTTAACTCTTGGCACCTCTCCGATCATTAGTCAGCATCTTAGTATGATTTATACTCCCAATTTTCTAGGTTTTTAAAAGATTCTCAAAGTCACTTTACAATTAAAAGTTCTGAGGGAAAAAAATCTCTGAGTGTCACTGTGTATGTGATCACACACATGTTAGTAACATACATGTGGAACAATTCCATGTGAACTTTAAATTTATGGGTCTAAGTTGGTCATGTGTACTGCCTGGCAGAACTCCTGAGGATATATCAGTTCCTTTGACATCCAGGGAGTTTTTCTTTCAGAATTCTTTGATTTCTTAATCAGTGCAGTTCTTTTTTTTTTTTTTTTTTATGTCTGCAGTATTTTCCCCCTGGGAAATGCTGTGCCATCTTGACTGTAAAGAGTGAAGCTTCCCTCCCACTTTAAAGTTCAGGAGATGCCCAGTGAGTTGGGGTGTCACCAAGAGGTGAGAGGACCTCTCAAAAACCAAGGTCATTTAGACACCAGCCACTGAAGATTGCCCTTGAGGCTTTCTTTTATTAAATAAGACTCTTTGGCCAGGTGCAGTGGTGCACACCTGTAATCTCAGTGACTTGAGAGGCTGAGGCAGGAGGATTGCAAATTCGAGACTAACCTCAGCAATTTAGCAAGGCCCTAAGCAACTTAGCGAGACCCAGTCTCAAAATAAAAAAGGCTGGGGATGTGACTCAAGGTTTGAGTGCCCCTGGGTTAAACTTCCAGTAACCGCCCCCACCCCCAAAAACAGGACTCTTCGAAGGATGCAATTGTTTTATCCCACTTGATTGACGTTGCCTGAATTTGATCGAAGAAACTGCAAAGTGCCTAACTTTTAATTAACCTGCAAGCTAGAGAGGGATCCATTTGCCCTTCTTCTAGTGAAGCTCTTGCTTGACAACAGGATCTCTGGCAAAGTCTAGTTCATGGCAGTGCCCCAGGTAGGAGAAGACAAAGTAGCCCTTTCTGAGACCCAGTGTGAAGGTTTTCCTGGGTCCCCATGATAACACCTGGCCTCTCCCCAACACCAGAACATGTTCAAGGTGGAGGAGGTGAACTGCATCTGCGTGGACTGGAAGAAGGGCTCCCAAACCACCTACACACAGGCCGCCAACAACGTGAGGGTGGTGGGTGCGCAGGTGGCCCAGATGCTCAAAATCCTCTCGGTGAGTCAGCGGTGGGGAAAGCAGAGCTTCTAGTCTCTGTTGAACAAAGGTGCAGTTGGGAGCTACAGATGACACAGGGACTACAAAGAAGTGGTGTTTCAGGATCTTGTTTCTGGAACTCTGACTGTTGCCTTAATGACACACCAGGGAAAGAAAATATAATAACAGCTAACACTTAGTAGGTGGGGGCTTTAATTATTATCTTCAGTTTACAGGTGAGGAAACTGAGGCCCAGAAAGGTTAACTAGTTTGCCCAAAAAATAACAGAGCAGATAAACAGAAGAGTTGTCTTTGGGGTTCAGACCACCAGCACCGGGGGCTACCCATGGAACAGATGGGCTTTGTTTGAGGCAAAACATGGCATGACCAGGGAAAGCCAAATGGACCCAAAGGCCAGGATGTGCAATTGGCATGTTCCAACATGTTGGTCTGGGAACGTGGATGCTATTGATTCTGGGAAATTTCTTTTCCCATAATTATTTCAGTTGTTTCTTCCCACCCTGGTCTTTCATTGTAGCTAATTCTTTATGTCTTTCATTGGTTAAGTTGATTCAGTCATTCTTCATGATCATTTTCTATACAAGGCAAAGACTCTAGTCATTTCTGTCTTATAGCTAACAAGTCCACACAAGAACCAGTTGGTTCTAGCTACTTCTGCACCCCTGCAGAAATCAAAAACCATGGTGTTTGTACAGGAGGCAGTGCAGACCAATAAATGAGATGCGTTGGGTGAATGTCCTCGAGGTCAGAATGTGCAAACACCTTAGAGATTTATTTGCTTTGTTTGTTGAGCCCATGATTTTTGGAAGATGGTGTCAGGAGCGTGAAGGGAGGTGACCAAGATGGATGAGGTCCCAGGCCCTCAAGGAGTTTGCGGGGAAGATTTGCGGTGACAGTAGTGTGAGCTATTGGAGCGCTCAGAGAATGCGGCCTTTCTGGGAGTGCCTGAGACAGGGAAGCCAGAGCGATGTGGGGTGTTGAGACTCCCAAGCGGGGAGCCGAAGGCTATTTGCTGTTGGCTGGGCGGCTCAGTGGGAGGATGGGCACAGGACAACGCAGGCTCAGAGGTGAGGGGATGGGAGGGCCTGAGAACTCATCAAAGGTTTTGGCTAGAGAAGAGGCTAGAAAAAATAGATGCTGAGGCAGGAAAGCCCTGAAGCTTAATCCCAAGGGCAGCAGGAGGCACGGCAGGATTCCAGCAGAGTAGTGACAACCGTCAGCTTGCATGGCAGGAAACTCTGAGCACAAAAACATCCTGAAAATACAACCTCCCCTCTCCAGACGAACTACAGCTACTCACCTTCCCAAGTCCACCTCATCGGCCACAGCCTGGGAGCCCACGTGGCTGGAGAGGCCGGGAGCAGGACCCCAGGCCTGGGCAGGATTACTGGTAAGGTCCCTGTTGAGGCCCCAGGGCTTGTCCTCAGTAGTCCTAGAATGTGGTCACAACCTACAACCTAACACAGAGCCACATAGAAGGAGGGTGTCCCCTTCAGCATGGCAGGGCTGGCTGGAACCTGCACAAGTCACTTTAGGAAGCCCCTAAGCAGCTCATGGGCCATCTTTGTGGCAAGGGTGGTAGTGGTCCCGTTCCCGTTTGCTTCTTCCAACTCCATCCTGGCCCCTCCTCTGTAGGTCCAATTTCAGTGACATGGGTCACTTGGTAGCACTGAACACCCAGGAAAATACCAAATAAAGCTAGTATGAGCATTAACAAAATATAATTTTAAAGGGAACACATTATCACTCCTTTCCCTTTCTCTTTGAAGTCCAGGATGGAGTAGAACCTGAAAATTGTTTTCCACTTTCTTTGCTGATAAAATATGCTCAGCCATCATCACTGTCAAAGCATCCTTTAAACCCTAGGAAAATCCTTGAATTATAGCAACAACAAAATATGTTCATACAACCTAATAATATTAGTGCCAGTATAACGACTTTAGCAAGCACAGATTCAGTGCCTGATTCTCCCCAACTCAGCACACTGTGCTTGGTGCATCTCATTTAATTCTCAGAACTGGAGCAACGGGCCCAGCGAGCCCTACCTTTATAGGAAACTTCCCCTTTTCTATCAGTAGGTGACTCCATTCATGTACATGCCTTTTCAGCTGCTTTGACCAAAACCTTCAAAAAACTACTAACAAATCTAGGATCTCTGCAAAGAAGGAAATATAGTCAAAATGAAATAATAATAACTAATATTTTACTTAAACATCCATGACTACAAGCCAGGCACTCTGCTAAGTGCTATGCTCTAACTTAATCTATAACGACTATACCAAATAATGCCGTGTTACCATCATTTTATAAAACGGGCAAACTTAACAAAAGATCGAGTCTTCTGCTCAAGGTCATATAACTTGCCCCAAAAGTAAGAATTTGGAGCCAGGCAACCTAGCTCAAGAATTCTTGTTCAAACAAAATTTAAATTTCTTTATTCATCTGCATTTTTCTACCAGCCACCAGAATCCTCTTATAATGAGCGACATTGAAAGTTTATGTCTCCATATTCAATACTCAGGGCCATGACACTGCATTGCCCCAGAGCGTGCCACTCTTTGAGCTAGGCAGTGTGCAGCCTGAGCAACTGTACACCTCTATCCTTCTGGTGCCAACAGTAGGGCTGTTGTTCTACGTTGCTGCCCTCTCTTTCAGGATTGGATCCCGTGGAAGCAAGCTTCGAGGGCACTCCTGAGGAGGTTCGACTCGACCCTTCAGATGCTGTCTTTGTGGATGTGATTCACACGGACGCAGCACCCCTGATCCCATTCCTGGGTGAGTCTTGCAGTGCTCCTGACACAGTCCTGTGCAACTGTGTCTGAATCACACAAGCTCCACTTTACCAAAACCGCATTGCTATTCCCAACATTGCAGGTTTTGGAACAAACCAAATGGTGGGTCACCTTGACTTCTTCCCCAATGGAGGAGAGAACATGCCAGGATGCAAGAAGAACGCCCTGTCACAGATCGTGGACCTTGATGGCATCTGGTCAGGTAACATCATGGAGGGGACATGAGTAGGGATAGTGTCAGGGAGGACATCCCTTTCCTGGGGTGAGCAGCACCTGCCATTGAAAATATAAATAGTGAAAATACCTCCTCTTTTAAAAACACACAATTCCCCTTTCTGGACCTGGTTTCTGAAAAATAGAGCATGTCTTTATTAGAATTTGGCTCTACTGTTTTGTATTTCCTTAAAACTTTGTCATAGATGTCCCAGAATGCACAAGCAACAAAGAATTATAAAACTGTTGGTTAAAGTTGTAGCTTCAAGAATCTACCAGTAGCTGCCTAACATAAAAAGGAAATGTCATAAAAGTGAACCTCCTTTCTACACCTAAGAGAATTTTCCTGCAAACTCTGCCTTGGGAGTTAGTGATATGGATCAAACTTATCTAACTTAATATAGTAGCCATGAGAGACTCTTCCCAGTGGTTTCCATGATGAAGCCATTAGCCCCATGAAGGTGACTCCTCACTTAGGTTGAGTAGGAATGAAAAACAGTCCCAGCAAGGAAGCTGGAGGAGACCGATCTCTTCTCATTGACTAAGTACACCTGGAATGGAGGGCATCCTTCAGATATTGCTCTGATCCTGCATCTAATGAGTTCAAAAGACAATGGCTAGGTATAATTTTCACCCAAACTCATCATGTGTCACCGTACGAGTTGAAAACTTTAATGGTCTGACCAAATCTTTTGAGTACAGATTTTTACTAAATTTGCTCAAAATGTTTTGGATGCCCTCAAAGCATATATTAAGATGAGGACATATGAGAATTTCCATGGAAAAGAGTGGCCTGGACTTTCCATCAGTAATAGCCAAGCGAGTCCAGGCCAGGTCTGGAAGGTGTGCTGTGACATGTGTCACTTGCCATGAGTCACAGGGAGTGAGATGGTATGAAGAGAATGCATAGATAAAGCCACCCCAAACCACTCAACCCTCTTTTTCATTTGTGTAAGTACAGTGTAGAAATGTCCTTGTGCTGGCTTGTCACTTGGGGAAAGTCACATCACATCTGGATATGTCTTTGCAGACTTCCAACCTGATCCTGGGACCTAGAATGGCACAGAGGTTAGAGAGATGGGCTCAAGCACCAGATGGGCTTGGGTTACATTCCGGTTCTCCCACTTACTAGCAGCAGCCTGTGAATCTATAGCTACTTCTGTAACAGGGATAATGTGGTGCCCCTCCTAGGAAAGGTGAGGTTCCATGGACTATTATATCCGATCAGTGAGAATCAACAAACTCATAGATGTATTTGTTAAAGGTTTATTTTTCAGTCGGCGGGACTACAAAACCAATTCAAAGCCAATTCAAAATTGCAGCCCCCGACTTGGTTTGGGTTACAGATTACATAGCAAAAGAAACCCTCAAGTCAGGCGCTATGACGTTTTCTCTTTTAGCCAATGCAAGCAAGCCAACAGTACAGAAGCAGAGATTACAGTTAGCTAAGCCCACCCTATGTTTCATCCGAAGTTATTTTTCTAACTGGAGTTATTTTTCCAACTGAAACTTAGGTCTAGATAACCGCGACTCTTTGCAAAAATAAAGTACGTTAATGTTAGGGACCTCCCAGTATGTGGGCTAAAGTTAAGGTGGCTGACAGCCCAGACAAAATGGAGTGTTTCTTAAGCTAAGAGTTACTACAGGACAATGCATATAAAGTGATCAGAGCACTGCCCAGTCACCCAAGTACCCTCTGCATGTTCATTGCCATTATGTGACTGGATTTGGAACTTAGGTTCTGAAACTGTGATCCTACTTTGGAATCATTCCACTTGGCAAGAGCATTGTAGAATCTGTCACAGCCCACCCCCATCTACCTGTGCAGACTCACTCCTTTGTATCCCCAGGAACCCGGGACTTTGTGGCTTGCAATCACCTAAGAAGCTACAAGTATTACTTGGACAGCATCCTCAACCCTGATGGATTCGCTGCGTACCCTTGCACGTCCTACAAGGCCTTCGAGTCTGTAAGCTGTTGTTCTCCAGTGACTGGGTGCTGGCCCTCTGCGGGCCTGCAGCCTGCTTTGTTTAGGATCTGCTTCTCGCTGCATGTTTGCATTTCCTCTCCAAGATCTGGATCCTGTAGGGTGGAGGAGGGGAAAAAAGACTCTAGGCAGGAAGTGGCAAAGATTCTAGAGCAGATAAGTCATGCAGGAGAGGAAGACTCCTCCAGGAGAGCAGAGAGAAGAGCAGAGCTGATCCACAGGATCTAGAAAGGCTCCAGCAGGAGGCCACTTTGGATCTGGCTTGCAAGCTGACAGAGATTAGAAAGAGGAGAGGTGCACATTTCTAGTGAATGCAGAGTAAGCATAGAGGACCATGTGAGAGAGGAGCCATCCACCAGCAGGAAAGAAAGGTGGTGCTGGGTTCTACCTGCCAGGTGGCCACAGGGGGAGACAGAAGAAACCACACCCTGGAGCCTGCCTGTTCTGGCTCCCCGGAGCCAATGTGAGCATCTCTCCCAACTCCATGCCATCATGCATGCAGCCTGAAATTGACCAGGGCCAGAGTTTTTACACCACCAAAACTGGTAAATGCTGCAATCAGGGCTTTTTTATCCAGGAAACCAGCTGCTAATCATTCATCAGCCTCCTGCTCTACAGAAAGTGACTGAGCCTGGGTCCAACGCCTCAGTGCTTTTTAAAGCTCTCCAAATCAATCTAATATGCTATGCGTTGGGGCTGGGAATCCAGTCAGAGATGAAGGCATTTTGGAGCTCATCTCTTCCAGCCCCTTCCTGTTACAAATGAGGACACAGGGGCTATAGGGAAATTGAGCATCACTCTCCCAGCTGCTCTGATCCTAGGATGAATTCTGTCTCCTCACAATAGAACAAGTGCTTCCCCTGCCCTGATCAAGGATGCCCGCAGATGGGTCACTATGCTGATAAATTTGCTGGCAAGACGAGTGCAGAGCAGCAGAAATTCTTCTTGAACACAGGCGATGCCAAGAATTTTGCACGTAAGTTGCACTTTGAATACTTGCCCAGGTAAAGAAAGTGTAGTTTCTGTTACAAACAAAGCAATTTGCCTCTAACTTGAAGTATTTATGGCACATCTTAAGCATCTTCTAAAAGGATGCATCCACTTAAACTATCCCACGTGAGACTCAACTATGGCAGGAGATGAGTGAAGACAGCCAGTATGATTGATGGGATTATGGCAGTTGGCCTGGCTTTGCATCCGACTACCTGAATTTTCACCACTCCACACACACTTTACTGTTCTTTTCCTTTTAAAGATCATGTTAAACACACCTAAACAGCAAACTCATTCGGTAGTAGCTCTTTGCCAGATCGGGCGGGGCCCCTTAAGGAGTCCACCTGCAATCTCCCTGACTTCCCCCGCCCGCCCGGCACTGCTTCTCCAGTGGAATGGAGATGGAGGTCAAGGGTGATTCCTTTCCAAAGCATGCTGAATGGACTAGAATGTAGGGTAGAGGTTGTTTGTGCTACTTTGTAACAACCTGCCCCATGACAGCTGCATAAAGTGTTGCCAGCAAAAACAGATTGTGTTTTATACAAATGTAGTACTTATAGTATTAAGACAAAATTCATCCTTTTAGTGCATAGTTCTATGCATTATGACAGATAAATAGGTGTGTAACTACTGCAACTATCAAGACGCACATGGTCATCATTTTGTAAGAAGACACTGGTTAATCAAGCCTTCCACCAATGTAGTGATGCACAAAATACTTGCTCATATTTTAACAACAAAGTAGCATTCAAAAACCATACACTTAGTCCTTAACCAACATTTACTTATGGGCTGCTAGACTCCTGGGGATGTAGGGATGAGCAGGACACTCCACTCACGAAATTTATAATAAATTTGTAATTCATCAGAGAAGATGAAAATTGAGCAACTACAGTGGTATTGGGCTTGGTGGGTTGCTGCTGTAGCATTATGGGACAGGGGAGATAGCCCTAACCAGAGTTAGGGGACAGGGGCAATGTCTCTGAGGACATAAAAGATGCAAAGGAGTTAGGCAAAGGTGTGTGTCTGTGTATTTATATACGTATGTGTGTTTGTGTAGGGGGGTGTGCATGTGTGTTCATGGGTATCACTGTGTCTATGGAGTCTGTGTGTGTGTTTATATTTGTATGTGTGTATTGAGTGTGTGTTTATATGTATGTGCATGTGTGACTGTATAGTTTACATGTATGTATCTGTGTGTGTTTGTGCAGGTGTATGTGCACATGCAGGTACTGGGATGGTACTCTGGGTACCTACTTGGTGCTGGAGGCTTCCTGGTACCTGGAGGATGCAGAGATGAGACAGAGACCCTGGCCTCAAGGGTTCTGCAGTCTGTACTCGATTCACATTCCCACATGTGGCTTAGAACCCTAGTTCCTTTCCCATCTTAACCCACAGCCCCGCCACTCTAGAGTGGAGCTGTCCTGCAGAACTTTCAGCAATGATGGGCGTGTTCTACTCTGTGGGATCCAGAAGCCGTTCACCTATCTGGCAACTTAGCACCTGAGATGCAGCCAGTGAACCTGAGGAACTAAAATTTTAATTTAGTTTAATTTCAAGTTTAATGTAAATAGCTACCTGTGGCTAGTGGCCACCTTACTGGGCAGGGCAGGTCTAGAGGGGGCCACTCCTGGGTGCATATTCCCTTTAAGGCCTAGCTTGAGGTGTGCATTAATAAGTACTATTGCTCATGCTTTAATGACTCTGTTTAAGGATTGGTGCAGGATCTGAGATTTAGGTTGCCTGTTTTGTAATGAATACATCAAGCCCTCCTATGCTCTGTGCAGGCTGGAGATATGGGGTTTCCATAACACTGTCTGGAAGAACAGTTACTGGTGAGGTCAAAGTGGCTTTGTTTGGAAATAAGGGAAACACTCACCAGTATGACATCTACAGGTAACTCTACTTAACATCTCATCTCATTCTATGGTGCACATGGCCTTCAAAGCACGCCCCCAAACACTGTCATCTCGTTCTATATCAGTGGGTTTTACTTTATGTACTGAAGTTAATCTCGGACTTCTGCTTGTAATTTTCACTTTCTCTAAACCCAGTCATTTAGTTTTTTCTCTCTCAATAGGTCAAATTTTAAAAAATAAATAAATCGAATATTACCCCAGAGATCCTGTTCTCTGATTAGCATGACATATTGTTAAATTAAGTGGCTAATTTATTACTATATAAATACTCTTCCAGAAAAAAATCATATGAAGAAATCAAATCATTTTCTATAGGAAACTTTCAAAAAGAAATTAACCTGAGTTTGCAAAACAATCTTTAAGCGATGATTTGGAACAACTGGCATACAGTCAGCTTTTGCATTTCTCCACCTTTTATTTGTAAATTAATTTGTAAGAAGAGTTATTTTTATTGGTGCATTATAATTATACATAACAAAAAAAACACACACACACACAAAAAAAAATTATACATAACAGTGGGATGCATTATGCCATATTCATACATGCACATAACGTAATCTGATCAATCTCATTCCCAAAGACTGTTATTAATCTAAGGTAAAAGAGAACAGCATGACTGACCCTGACCTTTAGAGTGTACTTCCATGAATAGCATCTACTTCTCTGTTTCAAGGGGGATCATCATGCCAGGCTCCACCCACTCCAAGGTGTTTGATGCACAGCTCGATGTCGGAACAATTGAGAAAGTCAAGTTTATTTGGAATAACCATGTGGTGAACCCAACCTTCCCCAAAGTAGGTGCAGCCAAGATCACCGTGCAAAAAGGAGAGGAGAAGACAATGTACGTACCTTTGCTGGTGTGTCTCAGGGTGTGCCAAGATTCAGGTCTGTGATGGAAACACACCCCCAGAAAGTCAAGTGTGGTCAGGCCAGAAAGGCAAAGAAAATCTGCCCAGGTGCAGCACTTTCTCCCCAGCAACAACAGCTACTAAGAGCAGGAGGCCTTTCAGGTGTTCTTGGTAACGCCTGTGGCAATATGGCAGACAGGATCCAGACTTCGGGGAAAAATAAGAAAGAGAAGCAAGGAAATCATTTCTAATGGGTAAAGGGTTCTAAGTGTGGACTGGAGAGCAGCTACATTTTGAAGAGGAGAGGATGAGTAACATTTCAGGATAGATGAAGAAAAAAGAAATCAGTTTTAAGAAAAAATAGAAAATTTTGAGCCTAGACAGGAGAGGGCTGAGATGGCCGGACTTGAAGAGTGGTATCTGACCTGCAGCCCCCTGTTTGCCTGCAGAGGCACATGGCCTGGAGTAGAAAGAGAAGGCAGTTGGTGGGCAAAGGGGACAGTGACCTGAGAGGGACAGAGAAAAGTTTGACCAAAGGTCTGGCCAGCAGAACATTCCTGATGTGGCTTTGTGGAAAGGGGACCTGAACTCTCAATCATGGTCTTAAAGCTGGGGAGTTAACTGGGGTCACCAAAGACAGGGCCCTAGGAATGTCACTCTGCCAGGTGGAAAGGGCAGTTTGGCAGATTGGTCCTGGGGTAGACACATGTGTCATCAAGATGAATGACCCTCTGAGGTCCTTCCTGTCTCCACAAGGTGGGAGGACAGAGAGGCTGGCCCAGCAGGACAGCCAGCAGAGCCAGGAGCCCTCTCAGCTGGAGCATAGCATGGAGGTGGCCAGTTCTGGCTACTGGGGGCTCAGGGCTCCCCTCTCAGTCCCACTGGAGGATACCGCCCTTTAGTCAGCTCCAGGATCCTGTTGGGTATGACCCATGGCCTGCACCCTGGGCCAGTGTGACTAACACCATATCAGATGAAGGTGGCATCATTGGAATCTTGGAAATGAGAGGTACTTTCAGGAAATTTCTCACAGGGCACTGCAGCTTCCAGGTTTATGCAGAAAGACCAAGGCCTTGTGAACTTTCCATAGACTAAATAGATGTAGCTGAGGCCACCCCCGAGGCCCTGCACCCATGGGCTGCCCCCTGATCA
>PVHX01015243.1:0-47522 GCA_004024805.1 Geosciurus inauris
TTTGATATGAGGATGGAAACTCCTGCTTGTTTGCAGGGTCCATGTGAGTGATATGTTTTTTCCCATCCTTTCACTTTTAGTCTGTGGATGTCTTTTCCTGTGAGATGAGTCTTTTGAAGACAGCATATTGTTGGGTCTTTTTTTTTAATCCAGTCTGTCAGTCTGTGTCTTTTAATTGGTGCATTTAGGCCATTTACATTCAGGGTTATTATTGAAATATGATTTGTAATTCCGGTCATTTTGGTTTGTTTTAGGTTTTTACCTTGAGTTGTTTTCTCTTTTGAATGGTCTTTCCTCTAGTGTAGTTCCTCTCTTTGTAAATTTTCATTGTTGGTTTTCATTTCCTCCTCATGGAATATTTTGCCATGAAGGCTGTGTGGTGCAGGCTTTCCTGCTGTAAATTCTTTTAACTTTTGTTTATCATGGAAGGTTTTTATTTCGTCATCAAATCTGAAGGTTAGTTTTGCAGGATATAGGATTCTTGGTTGGCATCCATTGTCTTTCAGAATATGTTATTCCATGATCTCCTGGCTTTTAGTGTCTGGGTTGAAAAATCTGCTGAGATATGAATTAGTCTCCCCTTATATGTAATCTGGTTCCTCTCTCGCGTGGCTTTTAAAATTCTATCCTTGGGGCTGGGATTGTAGCTCAGTGGTAGAGCGCTTGCCTCGCATGCGTGAGGCCCTGGGTTCGATCCTCAGCACCACACACAAAGCAATAAAATAAAGACATTGTGTCCATCAACAACTAAAAAAAATATTAAAAAAAAAAAATTCTATCCTTATTCTGTATGTTGGGCATTTTCATTATAATGTGCCTTGGTGTAGATCTGTTCAAATTTTGTACGTTTGGTGTCCTATAAGCCTCTTGTATTTGATTTTCCATTTCATTTTTCATACTTGGGAAATTTTCTGATATTATTTCATTGAAGAGATTGTGCATTCCTTTGGTTTGAAATTCTGCGCCTTCTTCTCTCCCAATAAATCTTAGATTTGGTCTTTTTGATGCTGTCCCATATTTCTTGTATGTTCTGATCATGATTTTTTACCATCTTCACTGTATGATCAAATTTATTTTCAAGATTGTATATCTTGTCTTCATTATCTGAGGTTCTGTCTTCCAGGTGATCTAGTTTGCTGGTGATTTTTTCTATTGAGTTTTTTATTTGGTTAATTGTTTCCTTCATTTCAAGAATTTCTGATTGGTTTTTTTTCACGATCTCTAGTTCTTTCTTAAAGTAATTTTTTGCTACTTGTAATTGCTCTCTTATCTCTTTGTTAGAATGATGGATGGTTGCCTTTATTTGCTCTCCTATTTCTTTGTTGGATTGATCAATTTTTTCCTGTAATTGTTCACTTATGTCTTTAGTTCGCTGATCATTTTAATTATGTACATTCTGAATTCTTTCTCTGACATTTCATCAACTGTGCTGTCAATGGATTCTGTTACAGTGGTATCCAGGTTTATTTGGGGCACTTTCTTCCCTTGTTTTTTCATGTTGATTGTGTATCTTCCTTTCTTGAAATACTAATCTGAGGTATTGAGGCTTCTATCCTATAATCTTGTATTGACACTCCAGATTACCTGTGTCTCACTTTGGAGCTACTTCTGTTCCCCCAGTGTCCCCAGATGGGCACTACTGTCAGTAAAGTTGGTGGCGGAAGTAGTGGATGTACCTCTAGAGGGCAGTGGGAGTGGCTTCAGCTGGGCTCCTGAGGCGGCCCCTGAGGGCTGTTTTGCCCCTCTCTTGCACTTCTGCTGGTGAACAGGAGCTCTGGAGTGGAACTAGAGGCGGGCTCAGGTCTCACTTAGGCAGGGTCACAAGCAGGAGAGTCTGTGTGTGACCCTTACAGTGAGTGTGAGCTCCCCTGGGGCTAGAGGCTATCAGGCTCTGGTCTGCCTTCAACTGGGCACCCTGGCATTCCTTAAGGGCGGTTTTGGGCCTTCTGTCCTGCCTGAGCACAGGAACTCTGGAGCGGAACTGAGGCTGGCCCAGAGAGCACTAGGGTGGGGCCTCTTCACGCTGGGGTCTCTGGAGGCCATTCTTACCCTGGGTGTGCCTTCCTCTGTGGCTGGTAGCAATCAGACTCTGGTCAACCCTTAGTTGGACACCCGTGGAGTTTCCTGAGGGTGGATCTGGGCCCTCTGGAGCGGAACTGGGGCGGACCCAGGCTGCCCTTGGACGGGGCTGCCTCGTGCTGATGTCTCTATAGCGACTCTTGCCCTGAATTTGGGCTCCCCAGTGGCTAGAGGTAGCAGACCCTGGTCTCCCTTTGGCTGGACAACCGTGGAGGTTCCTGAGGGCGGGTCAGGGTCCTTTGGGGCTCCTGCTGGTCCACAGGAATTCTGGAGCGGAACTGGGGCGGGCCCAGGCTGCCCTTGGGCGGGGCTGCCTCTTGCTAGGGTCTCTGTGGGGACTCTTACCCTGAGTTTGGGCTCCCCTGTGGCTAGAGGTAGCAGTCCCTTGTCTCCCTTTAGCTGGACACCCGTGGAGGTTCCTGAGGGCGGATCAGGGCCCTCTGTGGCTCTTGCCGGTCCACAGGAACTCTGAAGCAGAACTCACTGGCAATATTTTTATACAGATTTTTTTCTGTACAGAGATTTTATGGTTTGGGTAAGTTTTATGTAGTTATAATTATTACTGTATATATAATGATATTTTGTTTTCTAAATATTGTAGCAGAACTTATTAACATATATTCAGAAAACATTTTATATATATATGTATATATATATATATACATTTTTTTTATGATGTGCTATTACTTTTTTATATCTTTATTTATTTTATGTGGTGCTGAGGATCGAACCCAGTGCCTCACGTATACGAGGCAAGCGCTTAACCGCCGAGCCATAACCCCAGCCCTATATATATATTTTTTTTGGTGGTAGTACTGGGGATTGAACCCAGGGATGCTTTGCCATTGAGCTGCATTCCCAGCCGCTACCACTACCCCCACTTTTTATGGAGACTGGATCTTTCTTGCTAAATTGCTGAGGCTGGCCTTGAACTTGGAATCCTCCTACCTCAGCCTCCTGAACTGCTGGGATTGTAGTTGTGTGCCATATTGCCCAGCACTCAGGCTACATTAAACCTTCTGATGACAATACGATACTCCATCGTAAATTAATTGTCTTAAATAACTATGTCCCCTCTATATGTTGGACATACAAATTGTTTCTAGTTTTTCACCAGTATACATAAAGCCCTGATGAGCAATTCTGCATAAAACTAATTCTTTGTTTCTTTGTTGGAGGTTGGGGGCCAGGGATCAGAAAGTGTATTAGGCAGCTTTCCATCACTATAATAAAATCCCGGAGACAGGTTACTTATAAAGAAAAATGTTTTATTTAGTTCATGGTTCTGGAGGTTCAAAGGCATGGCACTGGCATTGCCTCAGTTCTGGTGAGGGTTCTCTTGACTGTGCCATGTAGTTGATGGCAGTAGTGGGGGAGTATGAGAATCACATGATCACATCTGCATGTGGGAAGCCAGAGAGTAGGTGGAGCCACTCTTGGCCTTTTATAACAACTGTCTCTCAGGAAGTACTAAGAGGTCACAGGAGAACCACCTTAATTCCTTGCAGCGTCCTCAATGGACTGAAGGACATTCCATTAGGCCCCACCTCTAAAACAATACATATACCTCATTTGTTGCCCTGGGAGCAAACTTCCAACATACAGATCTTTGGGAAACAAACCAAATCCAAACCACCACAGAGTAGGGACTTGTTAAAGCTTGTCAATATAAAATGTCACCAAAATGTTTTATGAAAGAATTGGGCTAGTTTAATAGCATATATCAGCTAACCCTATTTTGTATTTCAAATTTCATGATGTTAAATCATTGGAAATTTTCTGGCAGTTTCTTCTCTCACTCCTCCTTTTACTACCTAAAGCCAACAGATGTTTATAAGAGTAGCAAAACATGTTAAAAATTCTGAACACTCTTTCCACTCTTACTTTTATCATAAACATTCAAAGTATGACTCACAATTCTTTATTGATGCTAATAGCTCTACCCAGTTGCTGGTCTTTCCTTCTTTGTGTAGACAGCTGGACAAGTGGGAAGCTGGGAAAGGGGGTCATGAGCTGAAACATAAGCTTTTTATTGAGCCACAAATGGGGAGCAGCTTAATCCCTTCATAGTCTTGACCAAATGCTGAAATTTGTTTTATGGAGGAATTTTACATCCTTTTACTTGAATATTTCTTGTCAAGTGGCAGTTCATTATCTCAGTGACTTTCGAGCACTTTTGTTTTCATGAATTTCATTTTGAATATAAATGTCAAGTCAGGAAAACATTTGTTTTGCTTTCTGTTGTTTTTAATGTGACAAAAGTTTCACATGAGACTTTACTGAAGTACAGATTTTAGAGATGTTTCTCAGCATGCCTTATGTTGTATAAAAGCTAACATACTAAATAAAGACTTCCTGTGTTCTCTAAGCAAGTCTTATCTCATTTAATCTTCACAGAATTTTTTCAGTTGAGTTCTGTCCATTTTATAGACAAGGAAACTGAGGCACTGAATGGTTCATTAATTTGCTCCTGGTTACATAATTTGTAAGTAGAAGAACTGGAATTTGAACCAACATTTTGAAATTGGAGTCTAAAGTTCCTTAACCTCTACTTTTTCTTGTCTTTTAATAACTTAATTCAAAAGAGTTATAATGAAGCAGTGAATAATTTTGTAACTTCTGTAATTGGATTATGAAATGTATCTTTAAATGTGCATAGTACCTGGGCAGTATAAAGTGTTCTCTTTTGTAAAGTCAGCTTTCCCCCATATTTTAAGATCATTCACATCATGAAAATCATTGACATGATCACCAGATTGTCCTCTTAGCAGGAAGGGTGGGTTACTGCAGGGAGCTTGTACTGCTCATTACAGTTTTGCAATTTCAGCTGGCAGACTGGCCACCTATAGAATTCTCAAGCTACCTAAAATACAGTGCTGTCCTTGAAATTTACCTTTTCTGAAGAGTTCAAATTATATAAGTGTATTTAATTTGTACTAGGTGGTCATAGTTCACATATGCCTTTTCCTGAGCTTAAAAAAGCAGATTGCCAGAAGTTGTGAAATGTGTCTGTCAGTTGTCTGCTGTCCTATATGGGCTTGAAGCCAGTCTAGAGGAGCCCAGAGCAGTCAGCCCTGCTCCTTACCTTTGTTTTCCTGTAGATGGGGCCAATTCTGAGGAGACAGATCCCTGTCTCTGAGGAGACAGTTCCCTAACTAATGCTTATTCTCAGATCTATTCTGATCTTAATTTAGAGAATGATTGCAATGTATATTTTCTCCTCTTGCTTTTATTGCACAGCGTATGTTGGCCTGCAACAGAATCTGTTTAAAATGCTTGACATACTTCTGCACTCCAGGATTTCTCTGATTTTGTTCAAATCTCTACTTCCCCTTCCAGACTGGGAGTATCTGATTCCTTATTGTGTCCCCAGCACCTAGTAGAGTGCATACCATGCTGTTGTCTGTCCTTTTTACTGTGTCTCACCTTTTGACTCATTGAATCATTTTGATTACTAGGTACCATGCAGAGAACAGAAATGTCACTTTGGGGGAATATAAGTTTGGACCTGTTTTCATGAGGCTATGTTATGAATTGGATCTTGAGGAATCTGCAATGGAGCTCATCAAAGACCAGGTTATTTTTCCTTGATTAATTTCTCTGCCAATATGATTTCCTTAAGGGGTATTTTTGGTCCTGTCAGAAAGGACACCTTCAATACACATTATTCCTGGGTTAGAGTTTCAGACAAAGGCCACTTCTAAATGAATGATTTGATTCTCTGCATTTTTAAAGTTTCCTTGGGGTTGGTTTGTACAAAGATGTATAAGTCTCTGTGCCTTTGCAGGTATAGATACAGAGAGCATGGTGTCTGCCACATTTTGAGAATGTGTTGACTACCTCTTTTTCAGGAACTTTTAGGGTAAGGTGCCATTATATGATTCCTTTCCTATCATTTACCTGTGCTCTCATTTTTGTATTTTTATTTCTGATAGAAGACTATATTTGTAAAGTTCTTGTCCACTTGGGTTTTTTGGTTTTTTGGGTTTTTTTTTGGTTACTGGGGATTGAACCCAGAGATCCTTTACCCCTGAGCCACATCACCAGCCCTTTTTAATTTTATTTTGAGATGGGGATCTCTCTAAGTTGCTTTGGGTCTCACTGAGTTGCTGAGGCTGGCCTTGAACTTGATGATCCTCCTGCCTCAGCCTCCCTAGTTGCTGGAATTACAGGTGTGCTGCTCTGGGCCCTGCTCTTTTCCCTTTTCAAAATGCTTTCACACATTATGATTTTCTTTTTCTAAAAATAAGAATAATAATTGTTATTTTTGCAATTATTTATTTAATATTTGCTGTATCCTTAACATTGTACTTTTTCACTTTACACATTTCAGTTTCACTGTTTTCCACAGTAAATCTGATACAGTGATAAAATTATTTCCATTTTACAGATGAGCAGACTGGAGCTTAGAGACATTATAAATTCATCCTTGGTCAGAAATATTTGTTGAATTTTGGGGCTGAGATTGTCCACTGTGTACATTGTAGTATATTTAGTAACCTCCGTAACAAATTACTTTGTCTTTTTGCCTCTTACTCTTTTTTATATAAAGTGTTCTGTATGTGGTGGAACTATTAACCGTAGGCTTATCCTACCTTAAGGACACCTGTGTATTGGGAAGATGAGTATAAAATACTAGTAAGCAGACAAAAGATAGTTTCAGAACAGTACCAATAGATTGATCTTATTTTTTTTTCTTAAAAAAAGAAAAAAATATATGTATACATATATATACATATATACACATATATATATAAAACTACATTTTACTATGGCTATTGAAACTCAGGAAACCATACTATGTATCTTTGATATTAGAATTAGTAAATATTCTCACTTCATGTTTCATATAATTTTGTATTGGTGGACTTTTTAAGTATTTTTTAAAATAAGTTATACATGGACACTGTGTCTTTATTTTTGTTTTACTTATTTTTATGTGGTGCTGAGGATCGAACCCAGTGCCTCACATGTGTGAGGGAAGCGCTCTGCCACTGAGCCACAACCTCAGCCCCAGTAAGCATGTTTTATTGTTGTAATTAATGGAAGACATGTTTCACTGTAAAAATGAATATGATGGTGAAACAAAGAAAAAAGAAAGATGGAAGTTTTTTTTAACTCACTCATTTATGAAAAATTCATGTGTAAGTTTTTTTTTTGGAGTAGAACAAACAGAATTAAGAATAAGTGGCATAAGACCTAATTTTCCACTGAGCTCTCTTGTCAGAGGTCTCCCCTCTCTACCCTTCACCCTTCTTTTGTCTCTTTATCCTGCATCATTGTTCTTCAGAGCCTTTATTGATGCCTGAAATTATAGTTTTCTCCTTCACTTGTATTAATTTGTTCATTGTCTCCTCCACCAGAATTGAACTTCAGTAGATTATAAACCCAAGTAGAGTTTAGCACAGGGTATATGTCTTGTTCAGCATTTGTTTATTCTCAGCATATAGAACAGGGTAGGTTTTCAAAACAAGAACAAACTTGAGCAATGCATTTAATGACATAATTTGAATATCACCTGTCACATCATGGCATTCAAAATTTGGGGAAGATGTCGAGGAGGTATTGGTTCAAGGATGATGCACAATATCAGTCAGAAGGAATAGATCTATGGTATAATATGGTGACAATAATTAAGAATAGTGTAGTATAGTCTTAAAGATTGCAAAGAGAATAGATTTTAAATATTTTCACCACAGAAAATTTAAGTATGTGAAGTAAGGCGCATGTTATTTAGCTTGACTTGGCCGTTCCACAATGTATACATATTTCAAAGCCACATGTCCACAGGAATATATGCAAAAATATATGCAGTTTTTGTCAATTAAAATAACAGATACAAGATGAAAAAGTGTTAAGAAATAAATTTTGAGAACCACTAATTTAGTGAATTATTTTCAAAAAATGAGTAATTGATTCTGTGTTACCCATTTGTGAACAGAGGGCCATGGCTGTGTGAGACCCTCCTATTTTACTTCCCAAGTATATTCATAACTGTTGTATCATGTTAATAGTTGGTACCGAGGTTCCAAGGCCACCTTACTAGGGTTAATTGGTTTGTTTCTTCTGAGCATGGCAGAGCCACATTTCATACAGATGTTCTTCACTGTATTTATGAAACCCAGACAGCTCTTGCCTCTTGGTCAGTGTGCCCATTACCAAAGGCAACAAAACAGCCAGCAGCTTAACTTTTTTCAAAAAACAAATCTTTTGTATTTCAGATTATTAGAGAACTCAGGAGACCATATGCAGCAAAAATAAGACTTGGATAGAGAAGATACAGTATAAACACCCCCTTAATAGTTCTAACTTGTTACTAAATGTATTGTTTTTTCTTCATTAGCACTTACAAGGTTTCTTCTCAGACTCCACATCATTCAATATTTTGATGGATATGTTATTTATCAAAGGCAAATATAAAAGTAAGTACTACAACCTGTAATTGAAAAATTCTGCTGTCTTTAGTAATGTAGCAATTAGGGGGGGAATTGGATCATGAAAAAATGACCCTTATGAGGAGCTAAATTATGGAGACCTCCTTATTTAAGTTTGAAAACATTGCATTGTATGTTATTCCTTGAATGAAATATCCTAGATTTTACTTATGCTAAAATTATGGCAGCTTTTACAATATTAGTTCTTCCTGTGTGACCTGGTAATTTAATTTAGTATTTAGCTAATTGCTGAATGACTTTCAGTACAGGTTTTATTCTACTGAACTCAGTAGATGGTGCTGAACAAATTAGAGCTTTGGGAGCCAACAGTAGATGTATTTAACATTGCTGGCCACTCCTTACTTTTGGCAGATGCCTTGGAAGTATTGATAGAGATGAAAAACCAAGATGTGAAGTTCACCAAAGACACCTATGTCCTTGCTTTTGCAATTTGCTACAAACTGGTAAGACTATTTCCCTTTAACTTTCAGGGCATTGTGGATAGTGTTTGAAAGGGGATTTATTTTTATTCTCTACAAATAAAGTTCAGTTTCTCTGAAGTCTGTTTTCCATCTGGTGGAAATATTACAATTTTAAATGTATTCATTTTTAGGAAACTCAGTCTTGTCTGACAGTTTTATCATGGGAAAGCAATTTATTATCTTTCACTCTTCTCTGGATATTGTGTAGATAGTGAGAACAAGAGACATTGTCAGGTTCAAACTCTGCTCTTGAGTTGTCTCATGCTGGACTCTGCTAGATCTGTCTTCCCTGTTGCCCTTTTCTCTGAAATCAGAGCATCCTACTGTGGCAAACTCCAGGACTACTTTGCTCTCATCTGTGAAGTTTTTTGTGATCACCAATGCTGAAAGTTACATCTCCTCCAGAGAGCCCGATGGTGCTGTGTTTATATCACATACTTTTACTTAACTCTGCCCAGATTTCTTCCTCTTCACTAGAGCATGAGATCCCTGAGGCTTCTTTGTATCCCAGTATCTGATACACTGCTTGATACCTAACAAGCCTTTAATAAATACTTATGACATTAAAAGAGCTCTCTAAGGAGAGGGACCCTGACTTACAAGGCCTTACGTCATTACCAGGATTGTTCTTGTACATTGAAACTATTCTTCAGTATTTGTTCAGTGATTGATAACTGAAATAGTGAAATGACCAAGGCTCAGTACATTACTTCAGTCATTTATGCCATTTAATCTTTGGATATTTGGATAACAAAATCATTTTATACTGAAAACAAAAGGACCCACGCAAGGTTGAAGAACATGGGCCATTGAAAAGCTCTCCTAATACATATACCATCTTCTTAAAACAAGAGGGGCAGGTGGGTTAACAGTGGAAGTGAGACCAAATGGGAAATTGAGAAACTTGGAATCTAGTCTCAGTTTTATATTAACTGACATATCTTTTAACTAAGCATGCATGTACCTCGCTTATAAAACGAGAGAGGGGTGGATTCAGCAGCCAGCAAACTTTTTTTTTTTTAATTTTTTTAAAACAAAAGAATGCATTTCAAGTCATAGTACACATATGGAGCACAATTTTCCATTTCTCTGGTTGAAAACAAAATAGAGTCACATCATTTGTGTCTTCATACATGTACCTAGGGGTAATGATGTCCATCTTATTTCACCATTTTAGCCCCCTCTCTTCCCCTACCTCCCCTTTACCCTATCCAAAGTTCCTCCATTTCTCCCATGCTACCCACCCTATTATGTGTCAGCATCCAGTAATCAGAGAATACATTCAGCCTTTGGTTTTTTGGGATTGGCTTGCTTCACTTAGCATGATGTTCTCCAATTCCATCCATTTACCTGCAAATGCCATAATTTTATTCTCTTTCATTGCTGAATAATATTCCATATATGCCACAGTGTCTTTATCCATTTATCTATTGAAGGGCATCTAGGTTGCTTCCACAGTTTAGCAATTGTGAATTGTGCTGCTGTAAACATTGAAGTGGCTGCGTTACTGTAGTATGCTGTTTTTAAGTCTTTAGGGTATAGACTGAGGAGTGGGATAGCTGGGTCAAATGGTGGTTCCATTCCAAGTTTTCTAAGGAATCTCCGTACTGCTGTCCACATAGGTTGCACCAGTTTGCAGTCCCACCAGTAATGTCTGAGTGTGCCTTTTTCCTGCATCCTCGCCAGCACTTATTGTTGCTTGTATTCATGAAAACTGCCATTCTGACTGGAGTGAGATGAAATCTTAGAGTAGTTTTGATTTGCATTTCTCTAATTGCTAGAGATATTGAACATTTCTTCATATATTTGTTGATCGATTGTATATCTTCTTCTAGGAAGTTTCTCTTCAGCTCCTTAGCCCATTTGTTGATTGGGTTGTTCGATTTTTTGGTGTTAAGTTTTTTGAATTCTTTATCTATCCTGGAGATTAGTGCTGTATCTGATGTGTGCATGGCAAAAATTTGCTCCCAGAATGCAGGCTTTCTGTTCATCTCATTGATTGTTTCCTTTGCTGAGAAGCTTTTTAGTTTGAATCCATCCCATTTATTCATTTTTTATTTTATTTCTTGTGCTTTAGGAGTCTTGTTAAGGAAGTTGGGGCCTAATCTGACGTGATAAGGGTTTGGGCCTACTATTTCCTCTATTAGGGACAGTGGCTCTGGTCTAATTCCTAGGTCCTTGATCCACTTTGAGTTGGTTTTTGTGCATGGTGAGAGAAAGGGGTTTAGTTTCATTTTGCTGCATATGGATTTCCAGTTTTCCCAGCACCATTTGTTGAAGAGGCTATCTTTTCTCCAATGTATGTTTTTGGCACCTTTGTCTAGTATGAGATAACTGTATTTATGTGGGTTACTCTCTGTGTCTTCTATTCTGTACCATTGGTCTACATGTCTATTTTGGTGCCAATACCATGCCGTTTTTGTTACTACAGCTTTGTAGTATAGTTTAAGGTCTGGTATTGTGATGCCTCCTGCTTCACTCTTCTTGCTAAGAATTGCTTTGGCTATTCTGGGTCTCTTATTCTTCCAAATGAATTTCATGATTGCCTTTTCTATTTCTATAAGGAATGACATTGGGATTTTAATTGGGATTGCATTGAATCTATATAGCACTTTGGGTAGTATGGCCATTTTGACAATATTGATTTTACCTATCCAAGAGCATGGGAGATCTTTCCATCTTCTAAGATCTTCAATTTCTTTCTTTAGTGTTCTGTAGTTTTCATTGTCCAGGTCTTTCACCTATCTTGTTAGATTGATTTCCAAGTATTTTATTTTATTTTTTGAGGCTATTGTGAATGGAGTAGTTTTCCTGATTTCTCTTTTGGAGGGTTCATCACTGATGTATAGAAATGCATTTGATTTATGGGTATTGATTGTATAGTCTGCTACTTTGCTGATTTCATTTATTATTTCTAGAAGTTTTCTGGTGGAATTTTTTGGATCTTCTAAATATAGAATCATGTCATCAGCAAATAGTGATAGTTGAGTTCTTCTTTTCCTATTCATATCCCTTTAATTTCTTTTGTCTGTCTGATTGCTCTAGCAAGAGTTTCAAGGACTGTGTTGAATAAAAGTGGTGAAAGAGGGCATTCTTGTCTTGTTCCAGTTTTTAGAGGGAATGCTTATAATTTTCTTCATTTAGAATGATGTTGGTCTTGGGCTTAGCATAAATAGCTCTTACAATGTTGTGGTATGTTCTTACTATCCCTAGTTTTTCTAGTGTTTTGAATATGAAGAGGTGCAGTATTTTGTCAAATGCTTTCTCTGCATCAATTGATAAAATCATATGATTCTTATAAGTCTATTGATGTGATGGATTACATTCATTGATTTCCATATGTTGAACCAACCTTGCATCCTTGGAATGAACACCACTTGATCATGGTGCACTATTTTTTTAATATGTTTTTGTATGTGATTTGCCAAAATTTTATTGAGAATTTTTGCATCTATACTCATCAGGGATATTGGTCTGAAATTTTCCTTCTTTGATGTGTCTGTGTCTGGTTTTGGTATCATGGTGATACTAGCCTTGTAGAATGAATTTCCTATTTCATGGAATAATTTGAGGAGTACTAGAGTTAATTTTCCTTTGTAGATCTTGTAGAACTCAGCTAAGAATCCTCTGGTCCTGGGCTTTTCTTGATTGGCAGGTCCTTGATGACATCTTCTATATCCTTGCTTGTAATTGATCTGTTTTAAGTCATGAATGTCCTCCAGGTTCAGTTTGGGTAGGTCATATGCCTCTAGAAATTTTTTGGTGTCTTTAGGGTTTTCTATTTTACTAGAGTATAAATTTTCAAAATAGTTTCTAATTATCCTCTGTATTTCAGCAGAGTCTGTAGTGATATTTCCTTTTTCATCACAAATTTTAGTAATTTGGGTTTTCTCTCTCCTTTTCATTAGGGTAGCTAGGGTTTGTCAATTTTATTTATTTTTTCAAAGAACCTGCTTTTTGTTTTGTCAATTTTTGAATCATTTCCTTTCTTTCAATTTCATTGATTTCAGCTCTGATTCTAATTGTTTCCTGTATTCTACTTATTTTGCTGTTGGTTTGTTCCTCTTTTCTAGGGCTTTGAGATGTAGTGTCAGGTCATGTATTTGTTGACTTTTAATAAATGAGCTTAATGCAATGAACTTTCCTCTTAGCATTTCCTCTTAGCATTGCCTTCATAGTGTCCGAGAGATTTTGATATGCTGTATCAGAGTGCTCATTTACCTCTAAGAATTTTTTATCTCTTCCCTGATGTCTTCTGTTACCCATGCATCATTCAATAGCATATTATTGAGTCTCTAGGTATTGGAGTAGCTTCTATTTTTTAATCTGTCATTAATTTCTAATTTCATTCCATTATGGTCAGATAGAATACAGGGTAGTATCTCTCTTTTTTTCTGTACTTGCTAAGATTAGCTTTGTGGCATAGCATATGATCTGTTTTGGAGAAGGATCCATGTGCTGCTGAGGAAAAAGTATATTTTCTTGTTGAAGGATGGAATATTCTATGTACATCTATTAAGTCTAGATTATTGATGGTTTATTGAGTTCTGTAGTTTCTCTTTGTTTAGTTTTTGTTTGGAAGATCTATCCTGTGGTGAGAGAGGTGTGTTAAAGTCACCCAGTACTATTGTGTGGTGATTCTTGAAGTTGAGGAGGGTTTGTTTGACATACATACATGCCCCATTGTTTGGGGCATAGATATTTAAGATTGTTATGTCTTGTTGATGTATGATTCCCTTAAGCAGTATGAAATGACATTCTTTATCCCTTTTCACTAACTTTGGTTTGAAGTCTACTTTATCTGAAATGAGGATGGAAACCCTTGCTTGTTTACGCAGTCCATGTGAGTGATAAATTTTTTTTCATCCTTTCACCTTCAATCTGTGAGTGTCTCTTTCTATGAGATGAGTCTCTTGGAGGTAGCATATTGTTGGGTCTTTTTTTTAAATCCAATCTGCCAGTCTATGTCTTTTAATTGCTGAGTTAAGGCCATTGACATTCAGTGTTATTATTGAGACATGGTTTGTATTCCCACACATTTTGGTGTATTCTTAGTTTTTAACTTCACTGGGTTTCTCCTTTGATTGGCCTTTCCTGTAGTGTAGTTCCTCCCTCTGCAGGTTTTCATTGTTGTGTTTTATTTCCTCCTCATGGAATATTTTGCCAAGAATGTTCTGTAGTGCAGGCTTTCTTGCTGTAAATTTTAATTTTTGTTTATTTTGGAAGGTTTTTATTTCATCATTGAATCTAAAACTTAATTTTGCTGGATATAAGATTCTTGGTTGGCATCCATTGTCTTTCAGAGCTTGGTATATGTTTTTCCAAGCTCTTCTAGCTTTAAGGGTCTGAGTCGAGAAGTCTGCAGAGATCCTAATTGGTTTCTCCCTGTATGTAATCTGATTCTCTGTGGCTTTTAAGATTCTCTCCTTATTCTGAATGCAAGGCATTTTCATTATGATGTGCCTTGGTGTAGATCTGTTGTGATTTTGTGCATTTGATGTCCTTTAAGCCTCTTGTATTTGCTTATCCAATTTGTTCTTCATGGTTGGAAATTTTTCTTATATTATTTCATTGAATAGATTGCTCATTTTTTTGGTTTGAAATTCTGTGCTTTCCTCTGTCCCAATAATTCCTAAGTTTGGTCTTTTCATGTTATCCCATAATTCTAGGATGTTCTGTTCATGGTTTCTTACTGTTTTCACTGTGTGGTCAACTCTGTTTTCAACATTAAATATTTTGTCTTCATTGTCTGAGGTTCTATCTTCTAAATGATTTAGTCTGTTGGTGATGCTTTCTATTGAGTTTTTAATTTGGTTTATTGTTTCTTTCATTTTGAGAATTTCTGTTTGGTTCTTTTTCAGAATCTCTATCTCCTTATTGAATTAATCTTTTGCTTCCCTTATTTGCCTATGTAGCTCTTTATCAAAATGATCTTTTGCTGCCTGTGTTTACTCTCCTATATCATTCTTTAATTCACAGAACATTTTAGTTATGTACATTCTGAACTCCTTCTCTGACATTTCTTCTGCTGTGCTGACCGTGGATTCTAATAATGTAGTATCTTGGTTTGCTTGGGGCACTTTCTTCCCTTTTTTTTCATGTTTGTGTGTCTTCCCTTCTAGCACTGCAGATCCAAGGTGTTATAGTCTTTATCCTATAGGCTTATGTATTCTGTACAGGGTTCCAATACCTCTCCTTTAAGGGGGAGACCCATATTAACAGATCTCAATACAAATAGTATATAAGTTTTAAACCAGCTAGTTCCTAATTGGACTTCTATGAATTCGTCACAATATACAAAAATTATGAGTTCAGTTAGTATCTACTATATAAACAATTGGTTTGCAAAAGGGTCTACAGTTTCTGCTGGTGGACTAAAGAGAACCAGGGGTGGGGTGTAGGATAAGATGTTAGGGAGGTAGGAAGTGAGGATATAGAGCTATTAGATTCTAGAAAGCGTGAAAGAGGAATCCAAAAGAAGTTGGCTATTAGTAGAAAAGAGAGAAAGAGATTTAGGGAAGACAAGTAAGTAGGAAGACAATAGAATACAAAAAACAAGGAAACATAAAAATAAAAAAAATAAATAAAACATGTATAAATAGATACGAGACTATATAATACAACTGTAATATACTAATCAGATATCCCAGGGCTCAGTAGCTTAATGCATAAAAAATACTTGGTTTCACAAATGTTGGGGATGTGAGGGTGGGAAAAGAGCAAGAGAGAGAAAAGAAGAAAAAGAAAGGACAAAAAGAAGAAAAAAAGATAATGGGGGGGGGAGTCTCAAAGTAAATAAAAAGGCTTGCCTCCCTTCTCATCCAGTAGGTGGGGTTGTCTGTTGTTTTCTGGTATTTTCCCACTAAGGTCCAAGATGCCCACGAAGGAGTCTCACAATGAAGGCATGTGCTTTCAGAGATAGGGTGTAGGGCCTGGCCGGCCAGTGTGTTCGGTGATGCAGCTCTGTGGTGTTCTGTGTGGAAGAAGTTTGTCTCCAGATCCTGTCCAGTATCCCCAGGTGTAGGCGAATGGGGGAGTTCCATGCTAGTAGATGGAGATCCACACAGGAACAGCAGCCAGGAGACCTGTACAGGAGCCAGGGGTTCCATGTGGGAGCTAAGGCTAGGGGTCCTACGTGAGTGGCAACCCAAAGTCCTGCACAGTGTGTGGGCGCTGGAGCCGGGGGTCCTGTGCTGCAGTGGGTCCTGCACAGGCAATCGGCCAGGGTCCTGCCCAGGGAGCGCCTGTGGAACTGCATCAAGAGTGGCCAGGGTCCTGCGCAAATGTTGGAGCGTCAGGCACGTGACTGGTATTCCTGCAGGGAGGCAGCTGTGTAGGGTCCTCTAATTACTCACAGGGAAACAGTATCTCCACTGCTTTAATCCCTGGTCCTAGAAAGACTACAGCAAACTTTTTTATAAAAAGCCAAATAGTAAATATTTGAAGCTTTGAGGAACATACAGTTTCTGCCACATATTATTTCTGTCACGTATTCTTTGTTTTTTATTTTTATAAGCCTTTAAAAAAAAGACTATTATTTGCTTTAGACTGGATATGGCCCAAGGGCTATAGTTTGCTGGGTTAGATCACATTCTTCCCAACCATACCATCCTATGATCCTTTTGGAGCAGAAGGCCAACAAAACACAACACCAGAGCATCACTTAGTCCACATTGTGATTTCCAATTTTCTGGCCAACTAAAGGACACTGCCTGAGTATATGCTGAGGTAGAATTCAGTTCTGCAGACAGTACAGATTCCAGGTCAGTTCTGAGAACTGCCCCCTCGTCAAATACAGGCTTGTTTTGAGGATTGGAAGGTGAGTTGTGACATGACAGGCAGACATATGCACAGCTGGTGCTGTTCTCGAAAGCTTCATCCACCTGCAGCATGCACACAGGGCGGGAGGGGATTTGGTTTTCCATTGCTGTCTTGCTGGTGTGTCACTCATATTCTTGGATTTTTTTAAGGTTCTGTTTTCAGGAGACTTTTATCTTTAAATTAGTGTTCATGTTTTTAAATATTTAAGCTTATACAGATATTTTCAGATTGGAAATCCTCCCAGGAAAAGTTTCCTAGCGTTATTGAGCATTACTGTACTATTTAGTAGAGTAGTAGGCTGACTATAGTTTTATATTACAAGGTCTTTGTCTAGAAACTAGCTTGCCCACATACAAAGAGACCTGGATGTTTTCTAGTGAAAATTTCTAGGAAATTCTTACAAAAGGATATCTGAAATGTTAAGCACCGTTAATCAGTTTTTTAAACTTAAAAGTTCATAACATTTATTGAGCAATCCTGTCTCCTCACAGAATAGCCCAGAATCTTTTAAAATCTGTACTACATTAAGAGAAGAAGCCCTAATCAAAGGAGAAGTTCTTTCCAGGAGAGCCTCCTGCTTCGCAGTGGCATTAGCTCTGAACCAGGTAAGCTTTGGGGTGCACATAAGTAAATTGGGAGTGGGCTTTTAATTAGTTTTTTTCCTTCTGACTGTGTAGTAAAGAAAAAATTCCTGTAAAGAAAGCAATGCCTTTGTTGTCATGGCAACCTACATCGACACCTATGCCTGCAAAGTGTATGTTTATTTATAGTTGAGGACTTAACATGCATTTCTTTTTTTTTTTTTTTTTAATATTTTTTTTAGTTGTTGATGGATCTTTATTTTATTCATTAATTATTTATATGTGGTGCTGAAGATAGAACCCAGTGTCTCACGCATGCTAGGCAAGCGCTCTACCACTGCGCTACAGCCCCAGCCCAACGTGCATTTCTATTAGAACGTGTTGGCCAAGATCCTATGGAGAACCAGAGAGGGAAGCCAGACTCTTGAGAGAATTTTCTTGGTTAATTAAAATGAAAATTGCAAATGGTCAGTTTATTGTTTAGTGTTCTCAGAGAGCAGTTTAATTTAATGCTCTCCAAAGCTAAATTCACCTTAGATGAATGAGGAATCCTGACTCACTCCATTGCTAGAATGCGATTTCATAATTAGATCCAACTATTATCATTAGGTTGAGATTTGATCATCCATTCTCCTTGCCCACCAGATAAGTGAATGCTTCTAAAGCCCAGAGAGGATACCTCCCCTAGTCATACCTCAATGAAGGACAAAGAGCTAGAACCCTGGAATAGCCCTTCTTACAGAGCCTTCCTCTGAGAGGTCCTATTCCAAGGCCTTAAAAATACAAAATAGTTTGTATGTTCACTACTTAGTTAAGGATATTTTATGGCAGAATCATACTACCCGAACCAGTTTGTTCACCCAGCTGGTACAATATGGCGGAGAATTCTTATTTACTTCTAATTAGAAATCAGAATATCTGGGTGATCCTTTTCCATATACTGCTGGAAAAAATCACTGAAGGACAGACTTAAGAGGATACTCACTTACCAGGCATCCACTGGGCCATGGTCATTTCTCTAACTTCCTGAGCGTCCTTCTGTGTCCATGGGAATTGTTTTGTCCTTCTAATCTATTAGAGGCTGAGTAAAATGAATTAAAGTCTTTTTAAGGCACACGATTCCATTTCTTTTTGTAGCTCTTTTTTTCCTTTATGTCTATGTAAATTGTATTGTTTGGAGCTCAGATAAATCACCACTGACTGACATCATATTTTTGAATCTCTCACGTTTTATATAGTACCTTTCTTGGTTGTGCTTAATGCTTTTTCTCTGAATTCAACTTTGTCTAATATCTATCTCTACCCTTGTTTATATTTCTCTTTATTTTGACTAGGTTTACATATGCCTAATATACACATTTTCCTATTCTTTTATTTGCAATCTTTCTGAATTGTTTTGTTTTAGGTGTAATCTCTTGCACATTGCCTAAATTTCAACTTTGCTTTATAATGTGTTGCTGGTCTTTCTTAACCCACTTATATACATATATATTTTTTTGGTACAAGGGATTGAACTCAGAGGCACTCAACCAGTGAGCCACATCCCCAGCCCTATTTTGTATTTTATTTAGAGACAGGGTTTCACTGAGTTGTAGTGCCTCGCTGTTACTGAGGCTGGCTTTGAACTCTCAGTCCTCCTGTCACATCCTACCAATCCACTGGGATTATAGGTGTGCACCACCATGCCTGGCTCTTAACCCACTTATATTAATATGACATATATATGATCTTAGGTCTTACTTTATTTGATGCTTTCAATGTTTTTAACTTAAAATGTGCCATGTGGATGTTTTCTATGCTTTGTATTTTTGCTATAGTAGTTACTTCAAAGCTATAACTTTAATTTTCTTAATTCTCTAATTCCTTTGATAGTACCTATTAATTCCCTGCTATAAGTGGTGAAATTAGCATAATTTCTTTTTCTCCTCTTATTTTCATTCTTCTCCATCATCTAATTTTAGTTGATATGTTATCATTCATAGTGTTCACATTTCTCTTAAATATTTATCAGCTTTAAATTATATTTTTGACCCACAGGTAAAAAAAAGAAAGTGGCATATTTACTTTTTAATCTTCATCTTCCCTTTTCTTCTTTTTGTTGGTATTATCATTGCCCCGTTGTCCTGGTGTATAACATTCGCTCTCTGTTCTATAACCATATTTCCCATATTTGTTTTGGCCCTCTATATATAGTTCAACAAGTTTCTTGCTAGCTGCTTTGCTGTTGTTTTTCCAGTCTTTTTGTTGGCTAAAATGTGTTTCCTGCTATTTTTTCAGAGGAACAATATTCTCTGAATTCTTTACTTAAAATTATTTTGCCTTTTGTTTTTGTACTTTAACTACAGTTTGGCCAGGTTTAAATTTTTAAGATGATACTTGCTTTTTCTTGAGATATTTTTTAGGCATGGAACTTTTGTCTTCTGGTTTGGAATATTGCCATGGAGAAATTTGAGGTCTGCCTGATTTTTTTCTTTTTCTGGTTGGATATGATCTTATTCATTTTTCTCATTTGTGTTCTCATTATCCTTGGAGTTGTTTTTATATTGGAATTTTCTCATCTACCAGTTATTTTCTTATCTTTGTTTTACTGTGTTCTTTTTTTCATTTAAGAAAAAAAAATGTGGTCTGGGGTTGTGGCTCAGTGACAGAGCACTTGCCTCGCACATATGAAGCACTAGGTTCAATCCTCAGCACCACATAAAAATAACTTTAAAAAAAGGTATTATATCCATCCACAACTAAAAATATTTTTTAAAAATGTCTCTATGGAGTTTATATGCTGGTTCTTTTTTTGGTTATTCATTACTGAAAAATATACATTTCTCTTAGAACAGCCATTTGCAGGAAATTCATATCAGAGAGAGGCAAAGAGACAGGCTTCCGAACCCTGCTCTAGACTAGCAGGCTTTTTCTTTATTAATTTCTTAATTAAAGAAATTAATAACATGTATGTTATTAATATTATATAACAGGTAAAGTTCTGCCTACAAGTATGCATAGGTTTACTTCTCCTTGGCCAATGAGAGTAGGCATTGCGGTGGTTTTCAGTGAACAGTCTCTTCTGTGTTGCTGCCATAGACACACACTGCTTCCTGCAAATATGGCTTATCAGTAGAAGTCCTCAACTTGGCTCACCCGCCACTGCAAGTACCCAGGAAGTTCCCCTCATTGGTCCAGAACTGTGTTCCCTTTACTGTAAGCGTGATTTCAGACTGGGCCCTGTGAGATCCTTTGAGAACTGTCCTTTGTGGGCTCTTTCTGAGCTTTGTAGCACTGTCCCCCTCTGACCACCTTCTTCTGAACTTTCCCAGGCTCCCTCTCTAATGTTCTAGAAGTGCTTTCACCTCTTCTGTGCTTTGAAGTTTCTATGTCAAAGATAGGATTTGTGTTTGTGTTTCTCATTCCTGTCTTACTTAAAAGCTGATTCCAATGGGAAAAGAGGAAATTCTAACCTAGTGCTTCTATTTTAAAAATTTGACTTAGGCAGGTTGTTAAAGCATAGAATTATATGCTATTGTATGAAACATTTTATGCAATATTTATTTTTGATTACTAAAGACATTGATTTCAAAACCCTGGGGTTTTGTGAATAGGAATATTCTGCCTTTCATTAATGATCTTTGTGATAGCAGAGTAATACTCATATGATTTGGGGTATGACTTGTTTTGTTTGTTTGTTTTGCTTCAGAACCAGGTAGCAAAAGCTACATCCATTTTTTCTCAAATCATGAATCCAGAGAGCATAACTTGCACAAATTTAAATGTAAGTGACTTCTTTATGGTTTAAGGTAAGACTTGAAATATAGTAAAATGTCTACATTTTTAGTCTGTGTATAATGACTTGATCTTCTAAGGTCTTCATTCAGTTCAAAAGAACAGTTATTTATTGAGCTCTTCTATGTGAAAGTTACAGAATCATATCATGAAAGGAGTCAACAGCTGTTGCTTCTGGTAGTTTATAAATATGTGGGAAAGTTAGATATGCTTAGATGTAAGACAGGGCTAAGTGCTAAAGATAGAAGGCATAGCGAGGACTCCTGTAGATGCTGAAAGACGGAGAGAATGGAGACAAATTCACCAGTCTCTTTACTGGACCTTAAGAGAAGCTTGCATGCTAATTGCATTCCAGCTGTGGTGGCTAACTCATATGTCACTGTGATTCATAAGCTCATTTACCTGTGGTGCATTAACTATGCCTGATGCATGGTAAGCATTTAGTAAATATTAGCTGTTTTCCTTCTTATTATACTGCCAGTCTGCCAAGGTCCATTGGCCCCATTGACTTAGCTGGACTATCATGTCACTTGTTTGGAGTCTTGTTGCCTGGATCAGCAAGGGTTGCACTCATTCCACCAAGACATGTATAACCTTAACCCCTAAAACTGAAAACAAAGACAAAACATTCCTCCCAAAAGCATATCCTGTCATCACTCCCAGTTTTTGTATAGTGAGTCACCTAAACCTTCCTGTTCCGATAAAAAAAAGACCTATTGTCAGTAAAGGCACCACAGTCCCTATACAGCCAGCCCCTTTTGAGGCCTTGCTTGTACACTGAGTGCATTTGTGTTGTGAGGAGTTGGACAAGAAAAGCTCCCAACTTTCAAGAGCTCGTCATCTCCTAAAACAATCAAAGGGGTGAGAAGAAGAAAACATTTCCATGGAACAGAACCATGTAAACAGCAATGTGACATGAACTAGAGGAACAGATCACAGCTGATGCAATGGTGTATTCGAAGAAGAGGGAAGGACAGACAAGACAGGGCTGACTGAGGTGTCTGGGAGAGGAGGTCATGTCAAGCAATGTTCTGAAGGAAGACAGGGCTGTGTGATTGGAGGGATGGAGGTAGAAGGATATTCTGTGCTAACAGATTGCTCTTAGGGAGGTTTCTGTTTAAAAGAATACAAACTTTTATCCGGGTGCAGTAGTGCACACCTTTAATCCTAGCACTTAGGGAGGCTGAGACAGGAGAATCACGAGTTCAAAACCAGCCTCAGCAACGGCGAGGTGCTAAGCAACACAGTGAGACTCTGTCTCTAAAATAAAACACAAAATAGGGCTGGGGATGTGGCTCAGTGGTCGAGTGCCTCTGAGTTCAATCCCCAGTACCAAAAAAAAATACAAACTATTAATTCTAAGCACCTCCTACCATCTGAATCTTAGGTAAGTTACTTCATCTCTGTAGATCCTGATTTCCTTTGATCTGAGACTAATAGTAGCTGTTCTTTTATTGTGAGCATTGAAAGAAATAAGTGTATGAGGTAGTTTGCACAGTAACTGGCACTTAGTCAATGAATATTTGCCAATACTAGTAGTATTTGTTGACATAAGGTCAGTTAAATAAAAAGGAACAAATTTTAGAACTCATTGAATAGGAATTAGGCAAAATTCCCATGTTTCTCAGAAAAAATACTAACACTTAACAGTAATGATGATTTTCACTTCTACCCATAGTGGTTATCGTCAGAAGTCACCCCCACGTCCAGTGCCCAGTAACTTCAAGAGGAGGGCTAGATAAACATTTATGGTAAACTTTAGAGAACAAGTTTAGGCCAGAAGTCTAAGATAAGGATATTGGAGTCTACACTTTTCAAAATGCTTTCTCATGAGGGAGAGACGAACCAGAAAGGTGGAGCAAATGGCAACAGAGAATCTGAGAAAGAGATAGTCTTGGAAGAGAAGAGAGTACTGGGAAAATGTCCACAAAGAGACTTTGTAGTTTGCATAGGGTACAAGCTGGAAGGGGAAGAGTGTGAAAGCTGCCAGCTCAGACAATCTGCAGACACCTGGTAGTAGATCTGCTGTGAACTGACGTAGACTCAGAAATCAGTTTATAAGGCATTCATGGTGAGGCAGAGGAAGCATCAGAAAAGTCAGGGAACAATAACAGCTGTGTAGAGACCCAACAGGGCTCAGCACCCCACCTGGAATAGCCCCTGCAGATCCTTACTGTCCAAAGAGAAGCTTCAGGGGCATCAAACTGAAAACTCAGAGGCGAAGGCAGGTCTGGGAGGCTGAGGCTGGTTGGCAAAGCTCCAGAGTCCCAAGGGTCCTGTCATTTGAGCCACCAATAGACTAGGAAGACTGGTCTTCTAGCAGATACCATATGTCCTTTGTCTTCTCTACTTCCTTCTGGTTATGGGCAACACTGGTGTCCAAGTATGTGACTGATTCTGAGGGGAGTGGCCTGCAGATGTGCCAATTTCATGATGAGACAGGAGTAGAATTGCTGGGATTAGCAAGAGACTCTTCCCTTAAAGCCAAAGCTATACAGGTGGTTCAGAGCATCCGGAAGGAGAGAAATCCAGTACAGTGTGGGAGAGGTGCTGTATGTGGATCAGTAGCTTTTCCTAGAGTTGAAATGAGATTAGTGGAGAGAAATCAATGATAGTGAAATGGGCAGGTTTTAGTTTAATTTTAGCTAAGGCACAGCAGGTACTTTACATTCATTAGCTCATTTTATAGAGGCCTATCAGAACAGTATTCCTCTGTAGTATAGATTTGGAAATGAAGAGTCAAAGGGCAAGTACAGTTACCTAAATTCTCACAAATTAAATAGCAAATTAAATAGCTGAGTCAGGGTTTTAGCACAGACACCCAACAGTGAGGCCTCAGGTTTCCCCTCTCCAAACCTACAGAGACAAGTGTCTCTCATCCAGGACGGGGGCCAGCCACTCCTCCTGAGTGGTAATGAACAGAACACAGGACTAGACGTCAAAAGACGTGACCACTGCCAGTGTGTGTAGCCCACTTCATTGATTTAGACTCCTCATCTCTCTGTCCTTACCTGTCCCACAGCTGTTAATAGATGCTAGTAATATTGTTTGTTTTATTTTTTACTTCTCCACTTCCTACTGGTTGTGGACAACTCTGGTATCCAAAAAAGATACTAGAGGCTGTCTGTGCCCAGTAGGAGGAGAAATGCAGAGCATAGGGGCCAGAGTATGTGCTCAGTGCCAGGGTAGCAGGATGGGCTCCTCTTCTCTGAACTGGAAGGTCAGCCAATGCATGTGGTGGGATAGTTATCCTTTAGGCAAGGACCACATAAGGAACCATGAATTGATGTTGAATATGAATCAGCCTCTTCATGAACTGGATCACAGACTTATCAACTGTTGGAAAACTTAAAGATAGTTTTTTGTTTAAAAATTCTCACTCAGAAATATCTTCTAAATGTCCAATCTAAATTTCTTATGTTGCAATATAAGCACTATTTTGAACCTACACAAATGAGTGAATTAGGAATTAGCATCAAAACATGGTATGTGTCTATTGATGCAAGCTTATCTAGCCAGGTGTTTCCCATCGTTGAAATACTAGCTCAATCTTGTTTTTACCTGCATGTTTCTTTTTTTATTCAGATTATAATCCATATCCAGTCAAATATGTTGGAAACCCTGATAGATAAACTAACGGATACTGCAGAAAGGAATTTATCAAGATTTGTGAAAAAACATGAGTTCTCAGAGGAAGTGGTGAGTGTACAAGTACTGCAGAAATCATTAAAAGTGAAAAAGCACTCTTAAAAAATGTTCACCCAAGGGCTGGGGTTGTGGCTCAGTGGTAGAGCCCTCACCTAGCATGTGTGAGGCACTGGGTTTGAGTCTCAGCAACACATATAAATGAATGAATTAAATAAAGGTCCATCAACAACTAAAAAATATTTTTAAAAAAATGTTCACCCAATTTCTTGATTCTGTAACCCACCTCCTTAAAGTAAAGATCTCAGACACGGTTCTGTCATTTCTGTTGTAAGGCTTCTGTTTGCATACAAAGATTTGTTTTCTTCCAACAGAATATGTCCTCTGACATTCTAGGAAAACATCTTCCTTATATGTTACTCTTTTCTATGCACTGTTTTCATAAGCTTTGTTTCTTTTTCACATGGATGATAACTTTACACCTTTTTCCTCTCAAGCTTCTAATACTTTGTCCCCTTGTTGTACTCTCAGTTAATGACCTTGCTTTCTGTTTTATGGAGAAAATAGAAATAATCAGAAGAGAATGACTGCCACATGGACAGCCTCTAGCTCCTTTCCCTATATTCCCAGGGTGACTGCATGCATCTCTTAACCCAGCCCTCCCTGGTCTGTTCTCTGCCCCTCTCCAGGGCATCAGCCTAGAAATTGTCTCACTCTTTTGAGCATCACAGTATCCCATGGTCATTCCTAATAGCACACAATAGGGTATAGTATCTCTTATCCTAAAAATTTACCTTACCATGTAGGTAGGAAGATTCAACCTTGTAAAGTCAGTTTTTCTCAAGTTGAAGGTGATAAGGTAATATGATCCCAATAAAGATTTCACTGTGTTTCTTTCTGTGGTTTAAGTTTAGATGCAATTACAACCAAGAAGGAATAGCTAGGAAAACCCTATGAAAAAGAACAATAAGAAGCACTAAGCTGAGCAGACACTAAAGCATATTAAAGCTTCTATAATGCAAACCGTGGCTGAGTTCATGAATGGGCAAGCTAATAGGATAGGATAGCAAGTCCAGGGATAGATCCAATTGCATATGCAAATTTAAATGAAGATAAAAGCCAGTATCTCAGATCAATGAGAATGGATAGACATTTCTTTTTTTTTTTTTAAATATTTATTTTTTTAGTTGTAGGTGGACAGAACATCTTTATTTTATTTCTATGTGGTGCTGAGGATCGAACCCAGTGCCCCACGCGTGCTAGGTGAGCACGCTACCACTGTGCCATAACCCCAGCCCATGGATAGACATTTCTAAGAAGTAGTATTAGAAAAAGTAGAAAGCAAATGGAATACAAAAATTTTATTTGTTCTTGTACCACAAGCCAAGATAAATTCCACATGGATAAGATATGAAATTTTCAAAATGAAACAATGCAATTACTAGATACAACCATTAGTGAACTATTTTATATCCTGGCAATGGAAAATTTTAATCTCTCTTAGTCAAAATCCAAATCAATAAAAGAAAAGATTGAGCTGGGCGTGGTGGCACATGCCTGTAATCCCAGCAACTTGAGTCTGAGGCAGGAGGATAGCAAGTTCAAGGTCAGCTTCAGCAACTTAGAAAGACTTTGTCACAAAACAAACTCTGGGGATATAGGTCAGTAGTTAAGTATCCCTAGGTCCTGGGTTCAATCCTCAGTACCAAAAAAAGAAAAGATTGATAAATTTGTGTAAAATTTTTTATTTTTTTATTTTTTAATATTCTTTTTTAAAATTTTTTAAGTTGTCAGTGGACTTTATTTTGTTCATTAGTATGCAGTGCTGAAAATCGAACTCAGTGTGCCTCACACTGAGGCAAGTGCTCTACCACTGAGCCACAACCCCAGCCCTTATTTCTTTATTTTGATTTTTCGGTATGGCAGAGACACCATAACAAAGTCAAAAGGTAAACAAATTGGAAGGAAATGCTTTCAAATTTTAATCATACAGAGACATAACTAATCCTAATGCATAAAGAGCACTTTTTGAAAACTGAGAAAAAGACCAACAACCCTAAAGAAAAATGGGTAAGAGATATGGACAGAATTCACTAAAAATAGAATTGTGAATGGCCTTTACATATTTGGAAAGATTCTTAACCTTGCTCATATTAAAAGAAATATAAAATGAAACTACCTTGTGATTTTACTCATACCTTAGACGAATAGAAGTCTGAAAGTTTGACACCTTACTCTGAATGTATTAGTCCATTTTCCATGTAATGAAATAGCTGAGGCTGGGTGCTTACAAAGAAAAGAGGTTTACTTAGCTTACAGTTTTGGAGGTTGAAAGTTCAGTGTGGCATAGTCTCTGACAAGGGCCTCCTTGGCTGTGTTACTTCATAGCAGATGGCGTCATGGTGGGAACTCATACTGGAGAGAGGTCACATGCTGTGATGAGAAACCAGACTAGGAGAGGGGCATGCTTACTCTTTTATAACAATCCTCTTGCAAGAACCAACTCAGGGACCCATAGAATTCCTTCCAAGGGCAGAGACCCCAGTGACATCCCACTAAGCTTCACCTCGTAAAGGTCCCACCACTTTTTTTTTTTTGGTACCAGGGATCGAACTCAGGGGTACTCAACCATTGAGCCACATCCCCAGCCCTAATTTTTTGTGTGTGATTTATTTAGAGACAGGATCTTACTGAGTTGCCTAGCGCCTTGGCGTTGCTCAGGCTGGCTTTGAACTTGCATTTCTCCTGTCTCAGCCTCTCAAAGTGCTGGGATTACAGGTGTGTGCCACCGCGCCCAGCCCACCACTTCTTAACAGTGCCACACTGGGGACCAAGCTTGTAACAAATGAACTTTTGGGGGATAAACCACATCAAACCATAGCAATGAGGCTCTGAGGAAACAGAAACCATCATCTCATGAGGGTAGAGGGATGCAGATTAGTGTAGTCCTTGTAGGGAGTCATTCAGCAATACTTAGTAGAATTATAAATGAATTTACCCTCAATCCTCCCACTTCTTAAAACACATAAACTGACAAAAGTGCAGTAAGTTGTATGTGGAAGGCTATTTGTTGCAGGCCAATTTGTAATAACAAGACACTGGAAACAACCCAGTTTCTATCTGTAGAGAACTAATTGAACAAATTGGAGTGTACCCATATGAAGGACTGCTATGCAACTCTAAAAAGAAATGAGGAATAACTACAACATATAATGCTATGGATCACTACATATATGGACCACTTGGATATATTACTAAAAATAAAAGCAAGATACAAATCAGTATAGTATGCTCTAAGAAGGGAACATATATTTTTATATATTATATATTATAAATACGAGATACAAATACAATTATAAATGACAAATACAAGATACAAATCAGTGTAGTATGCTCTAAGGGAATATATATTTTTACATATTTATATATTTCATATATATAAATTTATATTTTATATTTTTAATATATATATCTTATATTATATATATAAATATATATGTATGTATGTATGTACACACAGTCATGCAGTACATTATGACACTTTGGTCAGTGACTGACTGCTTATATGATGGTGATCCCATAAGATCGTATTGCCTAGATAGGCACAATGGTGTACACCTGTAATCCTAGCTGCTTGAAAGACTGAGACAGGAGACTTGGAAGTTCAAGGCCAACCTCAGCAACTTAGACCATGTTTAAAAATAAAAAGGGCTGGGGATGTAGCTCAGTGGTAAAGAACTTGGCCAGCATGTGCGAGGCCCTGGATTTAATTACCAGTACAGAGTTGGGAGTATGGAAGGCTTTATATTGCCCAGTAACATACATTGTAGTCTTGTTTTGTCTGAGCACACTCATGTTCACACTAATTGCCTGACAACACATTTCTAAGAATGTATCCCCATCATTAAGTGACATGTAGCTGTATATATTTATATGTGTAGATTGAGAGTTTTGAAAAACAACAAATGGAAAAACCAAAGCTTAATCAAAACAGTTATGAAAAAGTGAGGGAACTATGACTTTTCTGAATGTACCTTGTTTGTATATTTGACTTTTTAAATAGTTGTAGATGAACACCATATCTTAATTTTATTTATTTATTTTTTATGTGGTGCTGAGGATTGAACTCAGTGCCTCACATCTTCTGGGCAAGTGCTCTACTACTGAGCTAAAACCCCAGCCCTGTATGTTTGGCTTTGAACAGTGTAAATGCTTTGCAAAATTATGAAACAAAAGTTAAATAAAAATGGAAAGGAATAGAAATTCCTAAGAATTGAAAGCAAAATGAAACAAACCCTTGTGCCATATTATGGGCTTAAATGTGCAAAGAGGAATCATTGCTGGTCATTTGAAATGTAGTAGTTTCTCTCTCTCTAATGCCATATAACATAAGAGAGAGGAGAACTATAAAGACATCATAAATTATTGGCAATGATCATACTGTCAGTAAGAATACTGACATTGTTATTTTGACTAACAACATGGTCTGTTAATTGGTCTTCCCTATTCCCTGTTTCTTCTTTTTCTTCTGCCTTTATAGTCCTGGCCCAGGCTCATTGGCTGAGATGGCAGGATTGGGCTATGGGGCAGGTGGCTGCTTTCTCTCTTGTCAAGCTGTTGCCCTCCCAGCCCTTTTCCACTTATTCCTCACTTCTGCCCAAAGACTTCTTCCGGTTGGCAAAGGAAGTGTCAAGAAACTAACTGGATATGGTTAACTTAAAGCTTTTTTCTATTTGAGGTCCCAGCTCTGTAGGTTGTGGCCCACTCATGCCATTCTGGAATAAATTTTTAAAAAGAGAGGAACTGGAAATATGAACAAATTTTGTGCACCATCGTGTGTGTATATGTAAAGATACATACACGCATTCACAAGCACATATGCATACTGATTGCATGACACTGATACAAATCAGTTTAATAGCATTGATGTTGATAGTTCCTTAGACCTACAGTCACCTGTTCACATGACTGAAGCATCCAAACAAACCCTACATTGAAAAATTCTGATATCAGACTCTTTTACATTGAAAACTAACCCTCTAGTTCAGTGTATTACCCCTGGTTACTGTGAGACTATTCAGGGATTTGCTTGATAAGAAATGAATTGATTCATAACAAGTCCAGTAGCTTTTGAGTTAGTTCTAAACATAGGTATGAGGGATTGCATATGGAGTCTAATATTATAAAACTGCATTTTACAAATGCTGTATTTAATGTTCATACCCATAGTTATTAAAAATATGTGGAAATAAAACTAAACTATCATAGTTGCTATTATTCCACTAGGAGTATTGAAAAGAATTGTTGATTTTCTGCAGTACTGTTACTAAAAGACCCAAACATTAGCTGTTACTTTCTTGACTTCTTTTTAAAAATGAAATTAATAAAGTCTCTTTTCTGCATAAATTTTAGCATGGGTCTCATGATGCCATTTGATATTTCTGTGGTGATACAACTGATGTGTATGCAGTTAACTCACAGTTACCTCCAGCTTGGCATGTTTGCTCCTTTTAGAAGCCATATGCTGTACATTAAATCAGTTCATATAGAAAATGAGGACTAAACAAGCTATTCTTTTCAAGAAGAACCATTATGAAGAGCTTAGGCTGCTTGTCTGAAGGTTTGGTTGGAAAGATCTGCAGGTAGCAAATAAAATTATGCTTCATTTAGAAGATAACCAAACGATTTGTTAGGAAGCTTGCTCTCACTTAAATTTCATTGAAAAGTGTTCTTAGGCTGTATCTTAATAAGGATTAAACTAGGCACAATGTTGAGTTTGTTCAGAAAGTAGCTTCTCATTCTAATTTTGAGCTCACTGTTATTTGTAGAATTAAATGCTGTATACTTATTGTTTATACCTCTGGCCTAGACTTCTCCTCCACGCCCCAGACCTGTACATCAGCAGCCTCTCAACAAGTCCACATAGATGTATCACAGTTGTCCCAGTCATGTCCAAAACAGACCTCTTGATTTTTCCCTCCAAATCTCACCTCCATGTTTCTAAAGCCAAAATTGAAAAGGTTCCTTTCTTTTACCTCTTCACCAATAAATTCTTTCATTTTAACCTCCAAAATATACCTCACATACATCAACTTCTCCATCTTTTCTGTATTCTAAACCACCATCCTTTCTTCTCTGGACTACTGTGGTGGCCTCCACAATTATCTTCACATTCCTGCACCCTCCCATTCATTCTCTGCAGCTTTTTAAACCTGAATCAGATCATGTCCCATTTAGACCCTCTGATGGGCTTTTAAGCTAAATTCAAACAGACTTAACTAGGGACTGTATGTCTGTAATGCCCTATGTGATGTGATCTTCATCCTGCTCTAATCATTACACTGAACAAAGTTAATTCCCTTGATATTTGATGTCCTTTCCCTGGTGTGTAGCACTGTATAATGTGTGCCATTTGAACACTCTTTCATAGGAAACTATGGGTTTCAAGTACGAATTCTGAATTTTGCATGCAGCTGGTGGACTCTTACAGTCAGTCATGCCTCTTTGTGCCCAGAACCCTGGTTTTCATCACTTTAATTGTGCACTGTACAATTTTTGCTCATGTCTGTCTTATTTCTTAGAGGATAAAAAGAACAAGAAAGAAATCTTGTAGAGATACGGTGATCTGCTCTTTTTTTCAGTTGGCCAAAGTGAGAGCAAAAGTGAAGGATGTGCCCACCCTTCTGGCCAAATTTGATGAGATCTATGGGAAACTGCACATAAATGGCCAGGTCACCACTTCCACCTTGGATACTTTGCTCTGCCATACCCCCAGGGACAGGAAGTCCCATACATTGCTATTAAACAAGAGGACAATCAGCCGTCGGACCTTCCAGCCCCTCAGCCAGTCCCTGTTGGCTGAGTAACCTCATTTTTAGACTTCTCGGGTATAAGGGACCTGGTTCAAGAGAACTAGGAGAAAAGGAGACTTTCTGAGTGAGCTGCTAAGGGAAGAATGTGGCCATGATCACCAGGGTGCAACCCAACAAGCACCCTGAAAAATGGCCTTCATTGTAAATGTGACCTATTGGGACTGATTTTTTTCAGGGAATAGTTACTTGCAAATTATACCCTTGCTGAATTCAGGAGATCTAAACTCTTATCCTACCATATTGGAAAAATGGATTTTCTCACTGCCCTGCCATCATTTTAACTCTGTGACCCTGAAAAGGTACTTGAGACTCATCATCCTCAAAATAATAGTGCTTACATGTGATTGCATAATGATTTGAAATTTTCATTTAAATTCAGTAGTCATATTTTCTCAAAAATAAGAGAAATAAAAACATACCTGCGCAAACTTCTTGTGATTGTGTTCATTTTGTCAGCAGCACAAACAAGACCAGAATTTAGTTTTCAGAACTGATAAGCCAGATTTCAACGATTACTGTTTTGGTCAGAGGTAAGCCATGTACTTTTTAAAAATAAATGCCAGTAAAAATGACATACTGAGTTTTCTTTGTGGATCATAAACATTTGGTCCTCTGGTTCATCTTGTTTGTTAATCTCTTTCTTTTCTTGGAAGCCTTCCCCCTGCCTCCCAGAAAAATAAATGTGTGGTGAGAGCAGCTCAGCATTTTTACATACTGAGGGTGAATTTTATGTACTGGTCACTGATGTGCAGGATACACAGCAGCTCCACCTCAGTTGTGCCTTTTGTTTCTGAAGGCCCACAGAGAGGGTGGGCCCAGCAGCAGACTCTAAGAGTACTGCAGACTTTCTTTACTGCTACTTCCAAAACATGTTTTAGTGTTATTTTGAGGCAAGAATTATCCATAGAATCAGACATTTTAGAGTAGGGCGAATCTTCTGAGTCTCCTAACTAACTCCCTCATTTTTTACGTTGAGATGACTTGTCAAATTTGGCATCTCTAATTTGTGGTGGAGCTGAGATTAAAGGCTAGATTCCTCATCTAGAATCCTTCCCACCCTGCCATATTGTATCTCTTCAAGGAGAAAAAAGAATCCCTTAAGGAATAGAATGCTAAGGTCTCCTGTGACTTACTGGGTGGCCAGGAGCTTGCTTTAGTTGGCTTTTTTTATAAACTGGAATAGCACCTACCTCCTCAGCTTTTGAGGATGAACCGCGATACTGAGTATGAAGCATGCAGAAACTGCCAGACACAGTAAGTGCTCCACAAATAGCACTGTTGACACCACCTTCACAGGGAGCATGCAGGAGGCTTGCCCCTAGTTGAATTACATAAATAAATTTGGTCTTCCTCCTCAGAAATATTCAAAGAATCTCTTGCTTGTCCTCTATGAAACAGAAGGCAGCCCCACTTAAAGGAACTAATTCAGTATCTTCATAGAAGCTTAATGGTTTCTGTGTATGTCTGATGTTAAAAAAAAAAAATTTAAAAGCATTGGATTTCTCTCCCTGAAGTCTGAGGGAACAACAGGGCAAATTTCCTGTCTCCCCAACTTATCTTGGATCTTACCTAACGTTCAAAAAGAACATTTAGACAGCTATAAGCCCTGGGTGAGTGTGACACTGGTTGTTAGCTAATGACCATTCATTAGCCAAAAAAAAAAAAAAAGCCATTTTGTGAGCAAAATATAGCAACCTTCCCAATCCCTATTATTCTCCTTGAAGAGGGTGGCTGGTGCTCAGCTGTCTTCAAAAACTAGGCCATTCCACCTGTTCCCAGAAGTTTAGTACAGAGCTAAGTAACGTGATAATGTTCACCCCAAAATAAAAGATGGTTCTAAACCTCAAAGAGAAAGTGTTCAGTATAAGTTATGATGGGTGTTTCATTCTTTAAAATTTGTTGATTTCTTTGAAAAAAATAATGGTGTTTCTTTGCAATCACTAATTTTCCTCAAGCATCCAATTCTGTTGATGAAGAATATTCAATTGGACAGAACATCTTATTCCTCAACTCATACCTGTGTAGACTGTTTCACTTAAAGGAGGAAAAGGGCTTATGATTTCAGGGGTCTCAGTCCATAGACGGCCAACTCCATTGCTCTGGGACCCAGGTAAGGGAGCCCATCATGGGGGAAGGGCCCAGCTGAGGAAAGCTACTCAGCTCATGGCCGCAAGGAAGTAGAGGGAGGAGGAAAAGGCTGCAAGGAAGATGCACCTTTCCAGGGCGCACCTGCTGTGACCTACCTGCTCCAGCCACAACTTACCTGCCTACAGTTACCACCAGTCCAGTCAACTAGGATGAGCTGATTAAGTCACAGCTCTCCTAAGCCAATCATTTCACTTCTGAACATTCCTGCACTAACACAGGAGCTTAATTGGAGTGATTATAACACTCAATTGAAGTGATATTAGGAATAGTGGTCTAAGTCAGAAGCACTCTAAAACTCAGTGGCTTTGAACATCAATCACTTTATTATTTCTTCTCATTATCCTGGGAATTGTGGTCAACCAGGCACTTCTTGCTCAGTGTCTCATGTGGGTAAAGTCATCATCAGATTATGGCTGAGACTGGAGTCAGCCTGAAGGCTTCCTCACTCTATATTTGTGGCTGTTGATGTCAGGACATCACCTGGGGCTGGGGCTAGAACTTCTACTCATAGCTTTCTTAGAGCATAGTGGCTACGTTCCAGGAGTGAGTGTCCCAAGAGGACCAGGCAGAAGCTGTTGTCCTTTTATGACCTGGCATCAGAAGTCATGGCATCACTTCCTGAAGTGATATGACTGAAGTCATACACCCACTTAAATTCCTGGGGCAGGAGCAGACATCCCACTTTTCAGTGGTGGGAATGTCAATGAATTTATGGACATGTTTTAAACTATCTCAAATTTTTTTTTTCCAGCAACTCTTTATACTTTTCTCCTTTCTCATTACTACTTTGCTAATTAAGGTCAACACTATCAGACATCTGTCTTTCAGCTATCCTCTGTTCTGCAGCCTGAGTGAGGTTATCCGAAGCTTGTTCTTTTCCCTGCTTAAAACCTCCTAAGATTCCTCATGTCCCTCTGGCTAAGGCTCAGACTTAACATGACTTAAAAGTCCCTGCATGCACTGACCCACGTTTGCCCATCCAGCTCCATCCCTTGCTCCTTTGCACCCATTTCCCCCACTCCTCAGTGATTGGCTCAGTCCTACTCATTGTTTTCACATCACAGCTCAGACGTCTTTTCATCTGGGAAAGCTTTATGGACCCACTTTCCTCCTCAGGTGAACTACCCATGTGTTCTGGTACTTCACTTATCAAAGCATTCATCATGTGTCCATCACTGCCCGTGTTCTGTTCTTTGATGGACTTAGGTGCCATGTCTATCCTGTCTCCACAATCTGACCCATACTAGCATAGTAGGCAAATATATTGGAGGATTAGGACTTGCTAACTCAAGGAGGATTTAACTTGCTAACTCATTTAACTGTATATATCATATATAATGATGTGGGTGCTCATCACAATCTCCCATGGGCAGAGTTTTCTCCTCATTCACTCAGTGCAATGGTCTGAATGTTTGTATCCTGTCCCCTCCACCACCACCCTAATTCATATGTTGAAATTTCAGTTTCCAAGGTGATGGTATTAGAAATTGTAGCCTTTGGGAGGTAACTAGGTCATAAAGGTGGGGCCCTTTTAGATGGGATTGATGCCATTATAAAAGGGCCTGGAGAAGCTTGTTTGTCCCTTCCACCATGTGAAGAGGGTGGTATCTATGAACCAGAAGGTGGCCTTCACTTGACATCGAGTCTGCTGGAGCCTTATTCTTGGACTTTCCAGCCTCCAGAACTGTGAGAAATAAATTCCTGTTGTTTATAAGCCAATCAGTTTTTGGCATTTTTGTAATAATAGTCTGAACAGACGAAGACACTCAGTACCAAATACTCCACATTTAGACCTCAATCCAAACTTGGCTCAACTCATAATGCACCTTTTTTTTTTGCCTGCTAAATGCCTTCAATCTCCATCCATCCTTTTCTGCCAATTTTTTAAGATCCAACTTGTGTGTCATCTTTTCCTGGAGACATTCCCAAGCTGTTTAAATCCACATGTATTTGTTATTAATTCATCAAATCTATAATGAGCATCTACAATGTAGTAGGGACAGATGAGGCAGAACACTGGATAGGAAAGAGGAAGCAGCTTTATTTGGCTGCAGACGGTTCAGAGGGCAAAGCTTTCGCTGTAATCAATTAATCCTCCTGAACTCTGAGTTCAGGCAGTTTCAGAACTTTATACCCAGCATGTAAGGGGAGGGGCTCAGAAGTTCACAGTCTGCAGAAGTTCACAAAAAAGCAGCTTTTTTCTTTCACTGTTCTGTTAACCCTTCAAGGACAGTGCCTGAGAAGGGGAGAGTTTCTTCCCTTTCTTTCCTCCCCCTGCCACTGTTACCAGGGAGCCCAATTAGTAACATCTTCTCTTATCTTTGAAATGTAAACATCTCTGTGCAGCTCAGGCTCAAGGCCAGAGGTCTTGTTAAAAGATCTGTCTTTCTTATTACACTTTGCATTTACAAACACATTTCCGGCTTTAAAAACAAAAACAAAAAACAAACAAAAACTTTTACAAACCATTATATTGTTACTACACTAGGTAGTACATAAATGTTTGTGAAAAACTAGTAAAGGGGCTTCAACACCCCTGAGTGCTGATCTCTTCCAGGCCGGTGGCTAAGTAAGACAGAGCAATAGGAAATAGGAAGTTTAACTACATTGAACTCTTTTGTAGAGACTCTTTTGCTGATAGTCTTAAGATCAATTATGGTAAAGATTTCTGGAGAAGCTTAATTAAGATTTTCTGTGGAGGAGGGGGTGCCACTACAAAAAAAGGACAAGGCACTATGAAAGGCTCTTAGGATCCACAGGAAAATGACACACAACTCCCTTTCCCAAAGCAGAACATTTTCAGGCTGCCATCTTGGCCCCAAGGACTTTTTGGTCTACTTACCTGCTTATGTCTTCTATGAGTGGTACTCCTAATACTAGAGTGATCAATGCCCTAGATCAAAGCAGACTTGGTTGTGAAATAGACCAATCCTGGGCAATGATTATTAACAGCTTTGTTGAGGATGACCCAAGAAAAACACAAACTTTTAATCAATTCATAGTAAATATTACTGGGAAATTATAGTGGGGAGGTAAAGATTTACCTGCATCAGACAGATGAAATTGTAGATTTCTCTATGAACTCTGCAAGCTAACTAACATTTCTTATGAACTCTGATTATATTGAGAACCTGAGAATAGGGATCATGGGTCTTTGATTTCTTTGAGGTAAGAGTTTAATATTTTTAGATATCTTCTTCCTATACTTTTTACATCCAAGATGATAGCTGAGCCTAAGTCTGTGGTACAATTTTAGCATGCATCAGAATCACCTAGAGAGGGGCTGAGTTTATAGCTCAGTTGGTAGAGTGTTTGCCTCACATGCACAAGGCCCTGAGTTCAATCCCCAGCACCAAAAAAAAAAAAGATCTGGGTCCCAACCCCAGAGTCTGGTTCTGCACATCTGAGGTAGAACTGAGAATTTGCATTGCTAATAAATTCTGAGGTGATGCTGTTGCTACTCTGGGCAATGCACTTTAAGAACAGGTGGTGTGAGAAAAAGCTTGTGTCTCTTGTGTCTCCAGCTTGTGTGGGAAGCTCGGCTTCACATCCATTCTCACTCTTCTCTGGTTTCACTTGTAAAGAGAAAAAAGGTCTGTCCATGGTGCCTGTGTTGGTCCCAGCAGGCTATTGATTTATTATTTTTCAAAAAGAATCACTTTGAATTATCTTTATAAAAATTATTCTTTCGTGGGGCTGGGATTGTGGCTCAGCGGTAGAGCGCTTGCCTCACATGCGTGAGGCCCTGGGTTCGATCCTCAGCACCACATACAAAGCAATAAAATAAAGACATTGTGTCCATCTACAACTAAAAAAATATTTTAAAAAAAAATTTAAAAAAATTATTCTTTCATGTTTTTATTTGTGCATTATAATTACAGGGTTCATTGTGACATATTCGTATGTGCATATGATAATTTGCATCATTTCATTCCCCAACCCACTTCTGTCCCCATTCATAAGTGCCTTCACTCTGCTGTTGCCTCAAGCTGACCTCACACCCTTCTTTGAATCGGGAGTTCCAGGATATTATGAATTAAGGACAATGAAAAATATATCCATTTATTGCTTTCAAATATATATTGACAAAGAAATCTATGCAAACTAAGAGAACATATGGCATAACTGCTCAGGGCTTGACTAAAATAACACATGATTCAGATTTACTGTATTGACAAATTTGACTTGAGGAGATTAAACTGGGTTGATAAACTAGCCATGAAAAGATCACAATGGCTCAAGTTATGATCAGTAAAATTTGATATGCATAAAAACTGTGTCATGATCCAAATCATTGTCAAATTGATCCAAATGTGACTTGAGACAAGTAAGAATAAAATGATACTTTTATAAAGGAAATGGTTTGACTGTATTGTAAAGAAGATGAATGAAGAAATTAAACAGGCTTGAATGTTATTAGCTCAAAAGTATCTTCTCAACAAAAATTGGTTGCTATTGGTGTAATTCTGATTGAAATACTCTTTATTCATATTCTTGAATGAAGTCATGACATGAAGTCAAAACAAGGAGATTAAAAAAGTGCCCGTGGTTCTCAGACAGCTTGCATTCTGTAAGAGGAATGCACATTAAAAGGATAACTGGGCAGGGGCTGGGATTGTAGCTCAGCGGTAGAGCGCTTGCCTTGCATGGTGAGGCCCTGGGTTCGATCCTCAGCACCACATACAAAGCAATAAAAAATAAAGACATTGTATCTATCTACAACTAAAAAAAAAATTAAAAAAAAAGGATAACTGGGCAGATGACTACATGACTACAATTGGGATAACTGCTAAGTCCAGGGTACTACTCGCATCAGTGACATGCATAATAAGTGGCTTGTTTAAGCACACAGCACATGCATACACGCACATGTATATGAATAAGATGACCATTTCTGATCTTCTGTGGCCGCAGTTGTCTCTTACTCATTTTGACACATAGATCACATTGCCTTGTGCTGTTAGAGAACTTTTTCTCCCTAATTACATCTGGTCTCTCCTGCAGGACAGTTTTCTGCACTTCTTTATGTGATTCCCCAATGCCTATGAAGCATACATAACACTAAACATTTGATAGGGCTTTCATATTTTTTAAATAAGCAAATTAATTAAAGGTAGATTTGAGTTAATAGCTACAGTCTGCCGTGATATGCTTTAAGCTCTCATAAACTGGTTGCTCTTTCTCTCCCAGTTTCACATATGACAGCCAAGACATGGAGAAGTGGAATAGCTTGGCCCATTGCAGGGGACCTGGACCAGCAAGGGATTCATAGACTGCACCAGAGCCCCTCTGTCTTCCAGTTCTGAATTCAGGGGGTTTCAAGGAATCAGTAGTTCTAGTAGTTCCAAGGAATCAGTTAATCAGAGAAAGAAGTGATGTGGAGAGGGCTAGGGGAAGTTGAGGGTGGGCACAAAGGTTCCAGTAAAACTTTTGAAGTTGATAATAAAAAAGGATGAAACACCTGTCTTGTTGAACTTCTTCCAAAGGCTGTGGCCTCCAGGGGCCTCAGAGGTAGCATTATCACAGCCATTAAAGATGGGGTTGGGGGGGCTGGGGCTGGGGCTCAGTGGTAGAGCGCTTGCCTAGCATGCGTGAGGCACTGGGTTCGATCCTCAGCACCACATACAAATAATAAATGAATAAAATAAAGATCCATCAACAACTGAAAAAATTAAAAAAAAAAAAGATGGAGTTGGGGAAAGAAGGCCCAGAGGGAAACAGAAGAACCACACACTGGCCTCTTAATCACTACCCTGCAGCTAACACACTCCAAAGCTGGCTGGCATAGGATAGGAGAAGAAGCCTCAATTAATCAGGCTCTGCAAGGGAAGAACTAGGAGCCTCAGAGATGGCCTGCAGGGCATCATGGTGTTCTGATCTGTGAGTGCAGGCTGCTGGGAAATGCATGGCTGGATTACAGTGATGCTTTCTAAATCCCTCATCTTCCCTGATTCCTTTTTCCTGCACTAAATCAGGCCAAGCTGCTCACCCAGAAGAGCCCAGAGTCACCCTTTCCCATAATCCCCCAAATCTCCCTCACTCTCAGACAGCACGATAGTCCTGTTGAATTATAAGTGATATCACAAAGGAAGATGTAATCCTGCACTGTTGGCTGCCTGACAATATAATTTGATATAAGTCACATTCCTGCAGTTAAGAAGCAGAATCTGCTGCATATCCTACCACAGTCCACGGGCATGTAGCCATGAGGTTTGAGAAGATTAAGATGACCTTCAGTTTCATAGCTAGAAATTACAGGACAGGTGTCAGGTGATATGAGGGTATGTTCTGGTTGTAGCTGATTGCAAGGTGGCTGCATACAAGTCCAAAGACAATTCTACAGAAATAGGGCCACTGGGAAGCCAGGAGAGAACCAAACAACTCAACATGTGGCTTTGGAGTCAATGGGTTTATCTCTCTATAAAACTATAGAGAGTGGAAAACATGTCATTTCCAATTCAGATTGGCACAATCATTTCTTTGCTTAAGTGACAGGTCAATCATAAGAACAGGACTATTTATGCTAGGGTTTATTAAAGAAAGGAGAAAAATTAACATATAACAAGACTTAGTATTTACCAGGCTCTGTGCAGAGCACTTTGTATACATTATCTCACTGAACATTCAGGAAAACTCCATGAGGTACTTTTACCACATTTCACAGATGAAGAAACTGAAGCTTGAGAGGTTAAGATGCTCGCCTGTGGATATAGCACTAGAGAGTAGAAGAGAACAGTATTGGAAAACAGGCAGTTGAATGTCAGAGCTTATATGGTCACAGCAATACGTGTCTGTATTGCCTTCCCTGATGGAGCGTGTGTGTGTGTGTGTGTGTGTGTGTGTGTGTGTGTGTGCGCGCGCGCGCGTGCAGTATTCCGGGTTTGACCTCCTGCTTTACTTTCACTAGCATGCATCTGAAGAACTTAGAATAGACAGCAGAGGGCGCCCAGAGTCACTACTTTTTTAAAGGTACTAGTGTTCAAAAATGTCTTCCATTTTTGGAATTCAGGGAGAACAGAGGTCCACGCTGCAGGCTACACAGGCAAGTAGCTCTGGATAGGTTTTCAGGGAGATGTAAAATATTACTTTCACCCAGGTTAAGAATTACCCAGTGTTGAAAGGGTATTTAGAAGAGAAGAAGAAATAAGGTTGATCATTTGCAGAAAGTGCACCAATGTGTGTGTGTGCGCCTGTGCATATATGTGAAACATGCTAGCTATTTCCTCAGGAAATATCATGAAAGAAAAAGGGTGGTGATTTGTCTCACTTGGAAAGTGTTTTTTCCCCCCTAAATTAAGAAGACAAAAAAGCTCATAATTATTTCACCATTGTTTGCTAAAATCACAACCTATGTGAAAGAAGTGAAAAGGAATTAGGTTGTCAATGATTTGGCTTGTCTATCTACCCTACCAAATCCATCAAGAGGTAGTCAGCTAGATTATCTCTTCTTGTCATCATTAGCAATGTACAAACTCTTGGAACATTCCCCATTTAAGTAGGGAGACTTGGTATCCTGGTGTATTTATCATCAATCATTTCTAAGAATTGGTCAAGGATCAAAACACCATCCTAAAATTTTTTAATATATATAGTTTTCACAGAATGCTAATGATAAGATTGGGGTTCTAGTGAAAGACATCCCTTTCAGAGACCAGAGCCAAGGAGTAGGAACCTTGTTCAGGATGACTTTCTCATGAGTATTCAATAAATAACTCTTGGGAACAACGCAAGCACCTGGAGGAGACTCTGAGCACAACTGGTCATCTTAGGAAAACCAAAAGTGGAAAAGACACACACTGTCCTATGCTTTAAACAGGGTCCACCGAGTTGGTATGGCTTAGACACACCAATTCAGGCATAAAGGTATTGAGAAAAAGGCTTGAGGGAAATCCTATAATAGATGATATTCCTTTCATGTTTGTTTTTCTCACTTATGAAAACAAACAAACCCAGGGCCCCTATGTTGATGACTGGCCATCTGGTCATACTCCTCCAGGAATCTGGAGTTTAGTGGCCAGAATGTTCTCTCTTGACATGTAGCGTAAAGCAGGCTTTTATGCCACGCAGGGGTTGGAGGGCAGGCATGTTTGGGTACACAGCTATGCAGGGAAGACGTGCTGTTACTGCATACAGTGCTCCGTTTGCAAGTACAGAATCAGTAGCACGAAGCTCACTCATGCAGGTTCTGTCTTGGCCAAGGAGAGGGTTAACCTGTAAGCCAACTGAGGTGGATGGCAGCTCCAGGTTCCTATAGTCCTGCTGTTCCACGTCTTTTGTCTCCCCCTTGGAGTGAAAATGTTGAACTCAGTGGGCCAAAGGTCTGGCCCACATGTATAAACCTTTTATTCATGTGGACTATCCACGGTTTTTTTTAAGTCTCTTTTTCTTCTGCAAACATTTCACTTTGCATGTGTAGACTTGACTTTTAAATTATTATTTAACTCTATTGAAATCCTCTTATGTGTAAATCCCTGGATGGACACAGAGGGGGAGCCAAAGACAACCAGCACGTTGTTATTCCCAAGTAGAAAATATCCTCCATCTTAAAGGTTCTGAGACCAATAGGTGACACAAGTCCCCATGTCTTTAAGTTGCGATGTTGCAAGCCAGCTGGGCTATAATGGGCTGGGTAAAATTTTGCCTTCTGTTCACATTGCAATAAAATGATGTCTTGTAATTTTTTTTCCTCCTCAAATTTTACTTCCTTGTTTTCTTTCTCTGTTCTTCTATTTTCTGTCTTCCCCATCGTTTTGTTAATGCTTCTCCCTTTGAAAAAAATCGTAGGTCCCTTTTTTTGGGGCTCTTTCGTGACGGTAGAGTTTGGCTTCCTGTGTTCTCCTCTTTCACTCACTGACTCAGAGTGGAGGTTGCTTTACTGGAACTTAGCAGAAACCAGAGGTTTGCTTTCAGTCCTGTTTCCTACCCTCCCGGCCCCCCAGCAAAAAAAAACACAAAAAAACACAAAAAAACTTATCTTGGAGGAGAAGATCTGAGCAACATGCCTCAAAACCATTTTCTTCACTGGTTGCTTGAAGCTATGTCCTGTAGAAAAACAGCAAGGCCATTTGGAGCTGCCCCTTTGCTTCCTGATCTATTTTGCATGTTGAAGGTCTGAGGCACTCTTTGATATCAGTCTCATCCCTTAGAGTAGTGCATAGGCTAGAGCAGCCAATGCAAACTTTACTGCAAACCAAGATACATTTCCACTTTCCCAGTTTGCTCAGCAAAAAGTATTTAGCAAGTGTTTGTTTTCCCTGGGAAAAAATGGAGAGGACAGACTAAAAACAAAATGTCTTTACCAGTTCAACATTTCTAGACCTGATGTTTAGATCCCTCCTAACAACTACGAACCTCAGATCTTGGCAGAAAGGCCAACTCTGGGGCTACATCCTTCATCTTCTGCTCACTGCTTAGAAGATGCTTCTTACCACAAAACTAATAATAGCCCATTAATTTCATCTTTATTGTTTTAATTTCAGGCAACCAAATTGCATAGAAATCCATAGAAATTTTCATTTTGAAGTTGGTCCCATTCATTCATTCTTAGAATTGACAAATGAATAAAAGACTCAATTGAACCTCTGGGCAAGAAGCAAAAGACTGTGTACATGTGAGACAGGCAAGGTTGTATGGCCTATGGTGATGACGATGGCCAAAGAACTAACAGCAATGCTCCTTGTGACTCAGTGGGAGAACACTTTTAGGTAAAGTCCACGCTGTTTGGAAAGCACGGCTTCATCCCTGGTGTCACAGCCTCCCAAAACACATTAGAGAAGTAAAAGATGTTGGTCCACAATGAGTCTGTCTAGTTGTTCTGGAAGCCTCATAGTCACCTGTCATTGGTATTTAATGCTATTAAAACTGTCTCATTTTTCCCTCCTTAGCTATCATACTTCCCCATCCCAAATAATAAGTAAAGAGGAAGGAAGACCAACCTACATAGAGTGAGCCATGACTGGACTCCAGTCAGTTCCAATAGAATCACATCCACTTGCTAAAGAAATTTACCCACTGTCAATAATGACAGCATAACAGAAGCTGGAGTCATGGTTTCACGTGTCCCACTGTTACTAGCTGTAGTGGCTCAGATTTTGAGAAATTTAACCTCCATTCAAATGTGTGACAGTACTTTCCCAGCAACCTGTAGTTCAACAAAGAATAGAAAATGAAAACTGTCATTATCACCATAAGGTTCCTTTTATACTATTTTCCATAACTGGGAGAGTTTTCTGCTACTTACTCACTGCCCTGTTTCTCTAGTTGCTACTGCTTTGCATTCTCACCAAATGAAAAAGCGGGAGCATGTGTCCTAGTGGTAAAAAGTCTCAAGAAGGGGCACCCTAAGAGGATATTCCTCCTATCTTCCCTGAAACACTGGTCTGGAACCCCAGAAACTACTTTATATGACAATTGTTTGCAAACCAAATATATCAAAGCCTTAGACAGTCTCAAGAATATCATCTGGTTGGAGTTTAAGTAAGACCAAGGATAGTGATGGGTAGCTGTGCAAACCGTATCCCAATCAAACGTATTTGGCAAAGGGTGGGGAGGGGAGGTTGAGATCTGAGGCTACTCCTTCCTAGAGTTAGCTCTTACTAAACCACCCAAAGCCACTGAGGGTACTCATAGGGGCTGTAACCCTGCCCCTTTTGCTCCATGGTGAAAACATGGCACATGGCATTACCTCGCAAAAGACCTCCAAGGATTTCCATCACACTGCAAATCAACAACAAAGCCTCCTGGTTCCTGATATGGCTCTGCTGACCTCTCCAGCCTCAACCCTCACACTTCCCTTGCTTTTGCTTATTCCTGCCACCCAGGCCTTCTCAAGGTGCCTCCAAGCCCCCAGCACACTTGTGTTTATGGCCTTTGCCCTTGCTCTTCCCTCTGGCCTTCTCTCAGAGAGGCCTTCCTGACCACCTGCTCTAAATTGCACCTGCTCTGCTCTCCAGCCTATCCTGCCTTCAAAAAAAAAAAAAAAAATAGCCCTAACTGCCCGAATTTTATATTTATTTCTCTATTATTCGTCTTCCTTCTAGGAAAAGGGTTGGCAAGCTGCAGTCTCAGGGCAAAATCACACTTGCTATCTGTTCACCACCTCTGGCTGCTTCCTTACTACAATGGTTGGGCTAAATCATTGCAATAGAGATGGTGCGGTCTGCAAAGCTGAGAATATTTTTTACCTGGCCTTCTACAGAAAAAGTTTGCCAACCTGTGCCCTAGACCGTAAGCCCAATGAGAGCAGGGACTTCGTTTTTTTTGTTCACGCCTGTATCTCCAGTTCACAGAATATTGTTTGGCATTGAGTAGGTGCTCAATAAATATTTATTGAATAATTGAACAAATAGATGAATAACTATTCAAATCATTACTTAGAAAATGCTTTTTTAAAAAAATTCATCAGGTATTTATTGAGCACCAAATTGTGCCAGTCATTGGATTCTCTGCAGACAATAGCACAATTATGAGAGAACAACAAGTTCAAAGGCTCTGGGAAGAATGTCACATTCCAGGTAAGTGCCAGGTGCTACTGGGGCCATAAGGAAAAAATACCTGTCCCAGGCACACATAGACGGTGAGCTTAAGGATGAGTTCTCTGGGTAAGAAGAAGTGTGAGGGGAGCTGCAGGCAGAGTGGAATGAGCTTTGGCCCAGAGTGGGCAGCCCAGTTCCCCGGGCAGCAGCTGGCTACATGGAATATGAGATTGTCCACAAGGGGCTTGTGCAACTTCTTCAGAGGGGTTGCAGAATCTCTTTCTTCATCTTTCTGATTATTCTCCCTGGTTATCATTTAAATTTTGGAAGAAAACGGTAATTCTTCACAGAAAGGCTACCTTCTTTTTTGCCAAGGTCTTCAGGCAACACAAAGCCCTCTAAATGCATCTTTTGAGGTGATATCTGGGGTACATTAGATCAAGTTTTCTCAACCTGAATGTTATTGACATTTGGGGCCAGGTAATTCTTTGTGTGTGTTGGGGTGGGGGGTTGTGCATTGGGGAATGTTTAGCAGCATTCCTGCTCTCTACCTACTGAATGCCAGTAGCACTCCCTCTTCATGCAACAAATAATGCCTCTAGGTTGTCAGATGCCACCTGGGGGGAGGGCAATATTGCCTCCTGTTGAGAACCATCACCTTGGACAGTGCCAGTGCAACACACACCCTGGCAACATGAAGGGGAGGTGTGTTAATAACTTGCAAGTGCTGGCTAGAGGGGGCTTTTGAAGGCCTGAGGTGCTGGACCCTCTGCTCTCTCTACATTTTTGTTCTTTTTTTTATTATATATTTTTTTAGTTGTCAATGGACCTTTGTTTTATTTATTTATTTATATATGGTGCTGAGAATCTAACCCAGTGCCTCACACATGCTAGGCAAATGCTCTGCCACTGAGTCACAACCCCAGCCCACACTTTTGTTCTTGAATGAGAACTGCCATTTCCTCTTCATCTCCACATGATCCCCCAACAAGACCATGACAAGTAGACAAAGAACTTGAAGAATAAACCTTAGCTACTTCCTCACTTGGTGACCTGAGTCTGTTTTTCCTAGGATTCATGGGACCCGTGTTATCCTGAAACATGCTAAGTTAGATACACAATAGGCAGTAGAATACTACTCAACAGTAAAAAAAAAGAACACAATAACATACATGGGTGAATCTCAGAGGCAGAATGCTAAGAGGAGAAGGAAGTGTCCGAGTTCTATACTGTTGGACTCCATTTCTATATCCTTCTAGAAAAGACATACCATAATAAGAACAGATTATGGTAATAAGCAGTTGTGTGAGGGAGAGTGTGACTACATGGGAGCAGCATGAGCATGTTTTAGGGTATGAATTGTTAGGTGTCCTGCCTGCGATGGTGGTTATGTGGATCCAAGTGTGTGTCCAAATTCATGAAACTGCATGCCAAAAATTTTAATTTTATAATGTATTCATAAGCCAAACAAAAAAGTGGTCTCTGAAGAACATAATCTGTTTCTAATGTCTCCTTCTAATTAAAATAAAGCATTTAAAGCCATATTTGAAAAAAAGGCACCAGGCCACGAAGCCCTGACCACTGGTAGTAGTGCCACAGAGAGAGAAGAAAGTCCACGTTCTGGAACTGCACGGAGCATGTTAGCGTCCCTGTCCCAATTCCTCTTTCACTTTCCACAGAACAAGGTGATCTTCAGTTCTCAATCCAGGGTTACCCCAGAACTGTCTTAGCCTCTCTGACCAGAAGAGAAAGGATATTTTCCCAACCTGATGGCTATTGGGACAGATTTGCCGTTGTGCATTAAGGGCACATAAGGTCCTTAACATTGTGTCTGACATTTTGTGTAGGTAAAAAGGGTGCGTGGAAGTGAGAAGGGAGAGGCTACTGGAGGCTGTGGGAGTGACTTTCCAAGGCTCCAGGCAAAAGAGAAAAGAGCATGATGAAATGAAGGTGGCCTGGTTCTAAAGGAGGTCAAGGCCTCGTGTATTTATTCAGATGCATAACACGACCAGGTGCACGTATGAAATGTTCAGTAAACCTAGGGGACCTGTCACTCCCCCTTTACATCTGGTCTTTTATCTATGCTGAGAATGTGGGGCATCCAGAGCCTGTATGGGAAGGGAGTGGTGAACTCTCCCTGGCATTGTGCCACATGTGTGACCAAATGAGGGTAAGAGTGTTCAACATTCCTGCCTTTTTTTTTTTTTTTTTT